>MJUU01042202.1:23091-66972 GCA_002080025.1 Modiolus philippinarum | reverse complement strand
ATGTAAATATATCTATAGCTGTTACAGCCAGGAAGTCAGTCACTAATGAATCTAACACTTCATCTACTGGGTCAATAATACTATTCTTTACATAAAAATATGTAAATATATCTATAGCTGTTACAGCCAGGAAGTCAGTCACTAATGAATCTAATACTTCATCTACTGGGTCAATAATACTGTTCTCTACAAAAAAATATGTAAATATATCTATAGCTGTTACAGCCAGGAAGTCAGTCACTAATGAATCTAACATCTCTTCTACTGGGTCAATAATACTGTTCCCTACAAAAAAATATGTAAATATATCTATAGCTGTTACAGCCAGGAAGTCAGTCACTAATGAATCTAACACTTCATCTACTGGGTCAATAATACTGTTCCCTACAAAGAAATGTGTAAATATATATAGCTGTTACAGCCAGGAAGTCAGTCACTAATGAATCTAACACTTCATCTACTGGGTCAATAATACTGTTCCCTTCAAAGAAATAATGTAAATATATCTATAGCTGTTACAGCCAGGAAGTCAGTCACTAATGAATCTAACACTTCATCTACTGGGTCAATAATACTGTTCCCTACAAAGAAATATGCAAATATATATAGCTGTTACAGCCAGGAAGTCAGTCACTAATGAATCTAACACCTCTTCTACTGGGTCAATAATACTGTTCCCTACAAAGAAATATGTAAATATATCTATAGCTGTTACAGCCAGGAAGTCAGTCACTAATGAATCTAACACTTCATCTACTTAGTCAATAATACTGTTCCCTACAAAGAAATATGTAAATATATATAGCTGTTACAGCCAGGAAGTCAGTCACTAATGAATCTAACACCTCTTCTACTGGGTCAATAATACTGTTCCCTACAAAGAAATATGTAAATATATCTATATCTGTTACAGCCAGGAAGTCAGTCACTAATGAATCTAACACTTCATCTACTGGGTCAATAATACTGTTCCCTACAAAGAAATATGTAAATATATATAGCTGTTGCATTCAGCAAGTCGGTCACTAATGAATCTATCACCTCTTCTACTTGGTCAATAATACTGTTCCCCACATTAAATAATGTAAATGTTCCAGACCATATGCATATTTGGACCCTAAGCATATGGACTGGACAATATACTTATACAGTAAGTGTGCAATCCAACCATACATATGCGTATACTCATACGGTCTAGATCTAGTCAAACCATTTCTGTATAATGACTATACAGGTATCTTAAGAAATTCCTTTTAATGATAATACTTTTAATGAAATATATGTAACACTTGTTAGTTGAAAAACATGCATAATGAAAAATCCACATGTATATTTAAAATAAATGAATAACATCAACTGCGGATCGGAATGAGCACGTCCTATTCAGCTAAGTGATACAGGATCAGCAGAACCTTTTTTTTTACTACTTCGCTGTAGTTCATTCATACCATTTACTGCAGATGTTGTGGATCTATTATGGAGACAGAATCAAGGTCAAGAACTAATTTCAGTTACTAGTATTTATTTTATTTTATTTAAAAAAATTTTTTTAACAAAAGGAAAACATGTCATTAAAATATTTTGTTGCAGCAACAAATGATAAATGTGAAGTCTTTTGCTGGTTCATATATTTCTTGGATCATGACTAAATGCTGAGAATTTATTAAGAAAAACGTCTTTCTTTTTACATATAATCAAAATCTGGCTGATTCAACTTTTTGAACTTCTTAAACATTACATATTTTCTCCACTATCTTTTTCATTTGTTATCAACTGATTAGACTGTGGAGTTTCGTCAGTAAATCAGTAAATTATCCAAATATGAATATTGCCCTGACTGTATTGGTACGGCCTTATCATATGCATATGGTCCGACCATATACATATTTAAAAAAAATATGTGTATGGTGCAGACCTTAAATACATATAGCTATTACAGTAAGGAAGTCGGTCACTAATGAATCTATCATCTCATCTTCTGGGTCAATAACACTGTTCCCTTCAATAGCTTTTGCAAGATATCGATCTAAATGAAAAGTCATTAGTTTTGGTATCACATAGGAAAGTCTGTCAAGAAGACTGTTCTGGTGTGAAAATCAAGCACAAATTATATCAAGCTGCCTGTCTATGACATCATTATCTCTGATATAAAATATAAACCAAACAGGAGAATAAATGATTGGACTTATCAACTTTTATGTATTTATTTACTCTGCATGTTTGGGGTATAATCCAAGGATCAATAACTGGTAAACTACATTTGAACTTCCATGGCTCCAACTACAATCACTTGAACACCATGGATGTCTTGAACCCTTTCTCTGGACCCTTTGTTCTAATTTAACACAGTTCGACTTGATAACTCAAACACCCTTCCAGCTTCAACTTGTTTTCATCAGTCCCTTAAGGTAGATAGACACTAATATTTACATCCATGAGATTTTGTTGTAAGTCGGCACTATTGAAGAACCGATCCTACTTCCCCGAAATCTTTAATAAAAAGTATGGGTCACCATTCTTGTTTTTGTCTAGAATATTGGAATCAAGTTTGCTCATTTTTAGTTATTTTTCACCTAAATATACAAAGAATGCACGGGGAAAATATGGAAATGCACTTTTTAGCTTAATAGAAATGACCTTTTTATCCATGAGAATTTGATTTATTTTTGTGAAAAGATAGTTTATGATTTAATTTATTGGGTACCATAAAAAAGTGTATATGTCACCATGCATTAAATGGAGACATTTTGCAAAGTTTCCGGATTGCACATTATTTACGGGAAAAGGGAGTTAATTTGTGGCAAAGTAAAAGAAATATGACGTTGCACATCTGTCATTCAATTATGATGTCACAAAGGAAAAGCCGTCAAATAACTGTGTAAATCAAACCTACCCCGTGTCCGACTCTTTATTTTTCTAATGCACAAATGAATGTGCAGCGCAACAGTGTCTATCTACCTTAAGTGTTCAAGCAATCCAAGTTCTACTGTAATACCAGATTCACGATTTCTAAAAATTCACGAGATGTGAGCACTATAATCCATACCTGAGTCAGCATTGTTTGCACATGATGCAACTGGTGTCACTTCTATTTTGCTTTCAGCATAGCCCTATAAAATTAAAAACATTATACTAGGACATTCTTTAATAGCTGATGTCAGACCATTCCTACAGATATATGTAAATGCCAAAAGTATTCTGTCCATGTCTATGTTTTAAAATAAAAGGTGCAGCATGACACAACAGCAGCATATTAAACAGAAACACAGAAAAATCCAAAGAAACAAATCCAATTAAAATCTAGTGACAGCCGAAATATTTAATGTACATGAACTTCATAACAGTCAGATTTTGCACAATTTAACCCCTTTTAGCCTGGAAATGGTAAAAGGCATACAAAATCCATTACCAAACTATTAAAAGAAACTAGAACATTTTCATTTTTAGCTAGAATCAGTGTGGTAAAAAAGCATCTTATGAAGAATCTTATGAAGGAAGTGTTGAAGTTCTAAAGTTTTGATATTTCAACATGTTGTAAAACAAGGTTTAAATGCCATCATTTGTCCAGTCATGGTTTGGCTTTATAAAGGGGTTTGGCAATAAGTGGTGGGAGATTTATAATAATAATAATAATAATAAAATCTTTATTTAATGAGGGTAACACAGTTGGTATAACTAATCTTCCCCGAGGCCCTCAGGAACATAATTAAAAGACAACATACATATTCATATACAAAATTTGCTTAACGTTATAACAACATAATTATTATTCATTACATGGTTCTGTTCAAAGGATAGTCCTTTAAAACTCTCTTAAACATGCTTTCAGAAGGTACATTCCGTATTGACACAGGTAATAAATTCCATAACATTGAAGCAGAGTAATGATAACTCTGTTTTCGCTTTTGGAATATGAAGGTTTCCATTTACCACATTTCTAAGACAGTATGAGTTACTTGATGAAATAAGGCTGAAAGTATTTTTTAAGTAAGGTAGTGCTTTATTTTTTTAATCATTTAAAAAGAAGATAATTTAGATATAAAATTCGCTCTTCTTATACAGAAAGTAAAGGAGGAAAAATGGCCTTTCAACAACTGTGGCATTAAGCTAGGTGGTAATTCACTAAATAACTGGCTGTTGTGAAAGTACTTTTATTTATTGATGCAAATTTTTGTGGATTGCAGACATTAAGTCATTAGTTCATTGGTTCTTAAATTCCTGGGTTGAGACTTTCCAAAGTAAATATCAACTAGAGATTTGTATTTCGTAGGGTATTTACTGGTTTAGTACATCACGAAATCCACGAAAATTGGTATCCATGTGCAATAGTTCTTTTCTGATATTTAGATTCAAAAGTTGTTGTTTGTCTGCCCTACATCATTAACATGTCCTCCCATTTTGACCCAAGAATGTACTTCAAATACATAATTTCATGATGTTTTAATCTTTATGACGTGACAATTTCTATACTGTAACATTTTAAAAAGTATTCTGGTAAATCCTGATACCAGGGATTGGATATGGTCTATTGAAACAAGGTTTTACTATACAAGACATATCAGTATTTGGATTTTACTGTAATACTATTTACCTCTGCTGATGTTTGTGGTCCTTTGTGTAGTTGTTGTAACCTTGACCACATTTCTCTGTCTTTCCTGATTTTTTCCTGCAATCAAATTGACATTTTGTAAAAACCTTTAAAATTGGATGAAAAATATGTAATAAAAAGCACCACTGCATAATTTTCATTACTTGATGCAAACTACAGTCAGTAATATCTCTGAAATGCATGGAGTTTGATCAGATGTACTTTTATGGATACAAATATACTGCATAAATACTTTTTTCGCGGGTCGGAAATTTCGTGATTTCCCCCTAAATTGATTAATTTTATTTTCCCAGAATAAAATATTTGAGATTTTGTATCATTCACTATATTTCTTGGTACACAATTTTCAGGATACCCGCAAAAAAACGAAAATTAAGTACTAACAAAAATAACCACTTACTGTAAACCGGGAAATTTTCTAGGCAGTTTTATTTTAGCGGTTTTGGCATTTGGAATTGAAGCCCGAAAATATAACGGCGCGAATGTACTTTTCTATTATTGAAGTCAATGATCAACAATTTGGCAGAGCGAATTTAAAACTGCGTGAACTAAAATCCTATCAGTTCAACGCGAAATAAAGACGGCGCGAAAATTTCCCGGTTTACAGTTACCAGTATTTTTCTTATTATTTATCTATTTCTCATTCATCGTATTTCAACAAAACTCTCCATGCATTGAGCAAGGGGACTTTTGATTTTCTGTACATTGTACACAGACCTCCCCTTTTGGACCCTTAGCAGCAGTATAAAGTATTTCTTTACCTATCATGAGTGGTATTTTCAATGGTATAAAGTAGTGCAACTACATTCATGTACATGCATTGTGGTCAACAATGCAGTCAAGTTTAGTTAGAATGGAATCGAAGATTTATGAGCAGTAATGTCCACAGACTAAAGTCAAAATCAAAGAGGGTCATGAATTCTGACAACTTATGCACAACTAGGCATTATGGCCAACAATCCAGGGAAGATTGGTTGAAATTTAATGAAACATGTAAGAGAAGTGGCACCAACAAAAATTTTGTGTAGGACGAAGAACAGAAGACAAATGGCGGATGGACAGCATACAGATTGACAAGGGTTAAACAGTATACCCCCCTCTCCTACTTGTGGGAGTATGGAAATATCTGTATCTACCTATAACTGAAAAAAATCAAAGCATTCAGCAAACAGGAAGTAGACAGTTTTAAAAAGGGGAGACATTATACAACTCATAATACCAAAGCTTCATTATAAATATCAAATCATCACTACATACACAAGCTGAGAAATCTTTGTTGAAAAATTTCAATATATAGCTATAATGGAAAAAAAATCATTGATACAATCTATCATCAAACAAGAAATAGATTGACTTGAAAGGGGAAACCCTGTACATCTCATCATGTAAAGCTTCAGTCATTAAAACATACACAAGCTGAGAAATCCTTGATGAAAGATGTTCTGGATGGAGGGGCAGAGAGACTGACAGACAGACTGACAAGGATAAAACAGTATATGGAGCTAATGCATAATAACAATTTATGGAATCCTTTACCATTTTGCTTAGAGGTACAACAAACTGCAAAATAAATTAAAGCTCCGATGGAGCTGAAACTCGAAAGCCTTGAAAATCTACACGGGCAAAACTTTGTAGTCATCCAAAGAACTGCTGAATAGAAAATAATGAATTTATAAATTTTATTGGCCTTAGAGAACTGATTTAATCAACTAGATTAAAAAGTACAATTTATCAAAAAATCAGAGGCAGTTCCGTAATCACATGAAAATAATCGGAGGGGTGATTTTTGTATGAGTGACCAGTTCCACCTGTGTGCTAAATAGTCAATCAAGGTGAATAAGTACCTTCACTTATTTGGGAACTGGTTCAATAAACACGAACAGAAAGTACAATTTTTATATCCGAGTTATTCCGAAATATGTGAAAATAATCTGTATGTACATCGAATCCATTACTATAAATAGGCAATATACATTACACAGGTAATTAATGTTATTTTCTCCTTTGACAAATAACTACGCAACAGAAGCATTGAACTAGTTCTTGATAGAGACAGGGCCTAAATACTGTGCATATTTATAGTGCATGTGTATATCTTTATCGATTTTATACAGCAACACTGCCACTATTCGACATACAAAAGCGGATTCTGAAAGAAATTTACAAACTATATTTGATCGGAAACATGCAGCTCTTTAGATTTGTTAATAACCCTGACCCTCACGTGACATCTCTCGGATGATTTTAAGAAATCTCCGCCTTCGGCTTATGAGTTAAAAAACATTTACCTTGACTTCTTTGATAAGATCTCCACATTCATCCTTTAAGTCTTTCATTGTTTGTTTTATTTCAGAGTTCTGGTTTTTCATGTCTTGGACTAAATCAATTACAGTATCTTGTTTCTCTTCTAATGTCCACATTCTGGCTATTAATCTCGCAGGACTTGGATGTGCAAGCTGATTAATCTATAAAGATATGAGTGGCCTGACAAAACAAACTTTCCCTTAAGGCATTCAATTATGCCCCCGCTCATTGAAGACTGAATTTATATGGAAAGTGCAAGTGAAGGTGTGTGTGTGGACACAATACAGGTGTGGACACAATGATGTAATCCTAAAGTAAAAATGGAAAAAATCTAAGTTATCGGACGTAGAAGAACACAAGACAAATGGCCAAGACAAATCAGGAGGGAGACATAATGATTCACAAAACTATATTGTCAAAATATTGATTGGTTTAGAGTTAAATGTCTAATCAGGTCTTACATTTTCCTAAAAACTTATTTCAGTACTTGTAATGTGGAGAAACCTTTATAATAAGGGCTGGAATATAAATAAAATACTGTGCTCTGTTTACCTGATACCTGAAGTTGAACAATGTATTACGTTCAACCTGACATAACTTACCTGGTCAGGGGGAGTGTACTCTTCTCCTCTTTCTAGACACCTTTTTCTTCTGATTGTCTCCCTTATTTCCTGTATCTTATCACAGTGTGAATCCTGTGATGATGGTTCAAGGTCACCAGAATACTCTGATGATAGTTCAAGGTCATCTATGATAAATAATATTAGACAAATTTGCTGTAATTATATACTTTCACATCAGAAACCTAACACATACATACCATAGTTGCCAACCTCTGAGAATACAAAATCATGTAATTACATGCTTTTTAGTTTGAAAAAGCATGTAATAATGCATGACGACATAATTTTCAGGTCTAAAAAATATTTTTAAGGCATACTTAAAATAATTAGTACTGACAACTTTAATGATAATCCAATGTTGCTTTTTTGACAGATTTCAAGACATGTTTGTGTAGTTCATAGTCATAACACTTTTTTTTTACTAAAAATGCCCCGTCACTATCCACATTACTGTTGGGAAGTACAAGTAAGGCCTTTGCTAGCCTAAATAATAGTTAGAACTATTTAGATCTAGTGAAAATGTCTTCTAGTTCTTTCATAGCCCCAGAATGTTTCAATATCAGTGTCACTAGCAGTCTGGCAATTCATCATTTGATTTGATGTCAATTGATATTCCATGAATTGCTCCAACATTATGTTCAGCAATAAAATTTGAATAAAGTACTTCAGTATACGTGATTTTGTCATTTAATGTAGTTTTGGAAGATGCCAAAATGGAGATATAGATTTTTACTGGACTTGTGCAATCAACAATTTCATACGATTTCGAGTTTTTGCATGTCGAATCACGTCAGCCTTGGCTGAAGATCCTATGTAAAATGCACAAACAAACCAAATGCATGACTTGTCCCCCTGTCACTCTCTATTTACCACTTAAACTCAAAGCCCCAAAACATCGATGTAGAGAAAATATCTTTTCCTCTTAGACGTAGATTCAGTAGTTGAACACGACAGTCCAGAAATTGACCTCTTCCTTCCACTTGACATTTAGAAACTGCTGATTCGATTTACCCTGAATGTACCGTAAGAACTTCTCAAATACTTTTCAAAATCATCGCTAAATGCCAATTGTTTTCAATAGATACCGATCGATTACTTTTACGCTTGTAATGGTAGAAAAACCCGAGTAATACGAATACGGTTTGACTAATAACTGAATCGCTGTAATGACCAGTAACGTACTTGATTGCGTGTGTTTGCGTGTGAAAATTGGACTTTGCGTGTACACGCTGTGTAAATCAACTTTAGCGTGTAAAACGTCAAAAAAGCGTGTATTACATGCGAAAAGCGTGTGAGTTGGAAACTATGATACATACACCAGTAGGTTTCTTGTAATTTTATAACTATAATGATTGATTGATTGATTGATATGGGGTTTAACAACACTTTCAACAGTATTTCAGCTATCTCATGACGGTCAGTTGTAGTGGTGGAGGAAGCCTGAGTGCCCGGAGAGAACCACAGACCTTGGGCAAGTAACTGACATACCTTATCACTTACGATTGTAAGTCGAGTGCACCCTTTTCGTAATGTACAAAGTGGGGCGCGAACTCACACCACAGTGGTGATAGACTACAGTGGTTGTATAGGTAGTAGAACTACCTCAACCACCCCGCCACCAAGGCCCCTATAACTATAATGAAATATTTGTGTAGTGCTAGTATTTATTTTGGAAACAGAAACTTTAATAAAGAGACAAATTTACCATTGTGATTAAATTGTTGGACCTTTAAGACGGAATCATGCATTTGTAAAATAGGGTCTGTAAGTCTTGTCACATGACCAACGTGAATGAATTAGAAACGTATGTAGTACTTTGGTGGAATGGTGGGGTTTTCGATTCACAGATCAAATTGTACATGGAATTCATTTTCTTTGAACCAGCATATTTTTAAATTAATGAATTATGACCTTAATTACCTTAACTTGGGTAGAAATTAAATAAAAATGGTGATTTTCTTGAAGCCGCATAGTCTCTATCAACCAGGCTCTTCCAGCTATGGTAGATATCCCAATGTAAAGCGTCTAATCAATCCAGACTTTGTGACGTTGAGAAAAATTTTCCGGAAGTGAAATCGGTTGAGTGATTAAATGTGTGTTCTGCATAGTGATGTCATAAGTTTACGGATTTATAAAGTGAAAGTAGAACAATTACTTACAGACCCTATTGATGTTGTGTTGTACATCTCAACCAATTAAAGAAAAAACAAATTACAACAGTGTGCATAAGCAAAGACACTAATTCATATATATTATTGACAAATCTATATCATGTTTAGTTAAACTGTATTTGGACTTTGTATGTAATTGTCCAAAATTGAATTTTTCCGAAAAATTTTGATTTATTTTCTTATGTAGCTATAATAACTAATACTATAACAAAATTTAGTTATTTTCTTGCATATATTTCTGAGGCTTTCAATATATTTTCAATGTGTTTCAATACGGTGTTTTCCTTTACTAGTACCAGACAAACTACCTAAGTCTTATTTGATTTGGAAGTAAACTATCTACCGGTAAGTTATTGGTTTGAAAGCTTTTTGAGGTATCATTCAGAAAGAAATTTTTTAAAAATTTTGAATCTATTTTTGGTTTTTGTGATGTTGACCTCTGACCTACTTAATCTAAAATCAATATAGGCTCTTCCTTTATTTTCTGATACCCAATAAAAATCCATGTTTCATTGGAATTGGATTTAAACCTTAAAAGTTACTATCTGAACAATTTTAAAAAATTCTTCTATCTTGTTTGGGTCGATGTACCTTAACCTTTCTCCAAAATCTATTAGAATTTTCCTACACTAGTACCCTAAAATATAACTAAACTTCATTTCTTTGACTTTTTCTATTTAGTTTGGGTCACTGTGACTGTGACCTTTGACCTTCTTTCTGCAAAATCTATTGGGTCTTCCTTTTCTAGCAACCAACAATATAATCAGCTTCATTTGAATTGGATGTAAACTTTTATAAGTTAGAATCTGGCAACCATTAGTTTGAGATTGTCCATCTTACCGATCCCACCCCATCAATAATTCGACTTAGTTGAACTTGGCTAAAATCATGCTATTAACCTGTATTTGTGTTCTGGGAGTTTGAGGTATTCCTTCTCAATTCCTCTTCTCCTTTGTCATCAAGTTGAAATGATATAATATACTCAATCATGGCTCTTCTATTCTCATAAACAACAAACTCATTATAATCTTTAGGACATCCCTATAAGATAAAAACTCATTATAATCTTTAGGACATCCCTGTAAGATAAAAACTTGTTATAATCTTTAGGACATCCCTGTGAGTAAAGCCATATAAACATACTAAGTATTTTTTGTAAGAAAAAACATAAGATATTTGCTATAAAATGTAGATAATTGTTATACAATGTAGATATTTGATATTATACAATTGTGGCACTTCCAATAGATCAATATGGGGTTTAACGGAGCAATAAAGTAATACTGAATGAGGGTTTACCCCAAGTTCAATATTATCTTTTGCACTCCGTTAAACCCCATATTGATCGAGTACAGAAGTGCAATAATTGTTTTATCATATTTGATTGACATGTCTTAAGTCACTTCTGACAAACAAAAGGGGCGTGGTATATCTACTTTGGATGTTAATGGGGTGTGGCCTGTAAACATCAATCAAAGTAAGTGTGCAATATGATATGTTTTATCACGATCAACTGTGCAATATTTATACTATAACTAATCTGAGATTCTGATTATCGTAAAATATTCAACGAATGATCAAACAACGCAGTAATTCACGAATGCGTGTAGCTGCATGAGTGAATTGCAGTGTTTGTCAATCATGAGTTGAATATTTTCGATAATCAGAATCTAAGATTAGTTATTGTTTTTATTATATAGTTCCCTCATAATTAATGCTTTATTTCAGATTCTTTTCATGAACTACGTTTTCCATGTTGATCCGCCTAGACGTTTACTTAACAACAACATTGACGACATCTGTTGTGACGTCACTTCTTGGAGTGAAATTGTGAAAAATAATTTCACAGTTAATTATCACTTTTATTTCACTGAGAAATTGTCTTTCACCGTCCCTGTGTAGGTACTAGATATACTTTGCAGATATTTACTATAAAATGTAGATAATTGTTATACAATGTAGATAATTGTTATATAATGTAGATATTTGATATACTGTGTAGGTACTAGATATACTTTGTAGATATTTGCTATAAAATGTAGACATTTGTTAAACAATGTAGATATTTGATATACTGTTTAGGTCCTAGATATACTTTGTAGATATTTGCTATATAATGTACATCTGCTATAAAATGTAGATAATTGTTATACAATGTAGACATTTGCTATAAAATGTAGATAATTGTTATACAATGTAGACATTTGCTATAAAATGTAGACATCTGTTATACAATGTAGATATTTGATATACTGTGTAGATAGCAGATATACTTCATAGATATTTGGTATACATGTATAATGTAGACATCTGCTATAAAATGTACATAGTTGTTATACAATGTAGATAATTGATATACTCTGTAGGTACAAGATATACTTTGTAGATATTTGCTATAAAATGTAGATAATTGTTAGACAATGTAGATATTTTATATACTGTGCAAGTACCGTGCTAGATATACATTGTCGATATTTGATAAACTGTAGGTACATGAACTATATATACTTTGTAGATATTTGCTAAAAAATTTAGATAATTATTATATAATGTAGATATTTGTTATACAATGTAGATATTTGATATACTGTGTAGGTACTAAATATACTTTGTAGATATTTGCTATAAAATGTAGATATTTGTTATACAATGTAGATATTTGATAAAATGTGTAGGTAGTAGATATACTTTGTAGATATTTGCAATAAAATGTAGATATTTGTTATACAATGTAGATATTTGATAAACTGTGTAGGTAGTAGATATATTTTGTAGATATTTGCTATAAAATGTAGATATTTGTTATACAATGTAGATAGTTGATAAACTGTGTAGGTAGTAGATATACTTTGTAGATATTTGCTATAAAATGTAGATATTTGTTATACAATGTAGATATTTGATATACTGTGTAGGTACTAAATATACTTTGTAGATATTTGCTATAGAATGTAGATATTTGTTATACAATGTAGATAGTTGATAAACTGTGTAGGTAGTAGATATACTTTGTAGATATTTGCTATAAGATGTAGATATTTGTTATACAATGTAGATATTTGATATACTGTGTAGGTACTAAATATACTTTGTAGATATTTGCTATAAAATGTAGATAATTGTTATACAATGTAGATATTTGATAAACTGTGTAGGTAGTAGATATACTTTGTAGATAAATTTGATAAAATGTAGATATTTGTTAAACAATGTAGATATTTTATATACTGTGCAAGTACCGTGCTAGATATACATTGTGGATATTTGATAAACAGTAGGTACATGTACTATATATACTTTGTAGATATTTGCTAAAAAATTTAGATTATTATTATATAATGTAGATATTTGATATACTCTATAGGTACTAGATATACTTTGCAGATATTTGCTATAAAATGATATACTTTGTAGATATTTGCTATAAAATGTAGATATTTGTTATGCAATGTAGATATTTGTTAAAAATGTAGATATTTGATAAACTGTGTAGGTAGTAGATATACTTTGTAGATATTTGCAATAAAATGTAGATATTTGTTATACAATGTAGATATTTGATATACTGTGTAGGTAGTAGATATACTTTGTAGATATTTGCTAAACTGTGTATGTGGTAGTAGACATACTTTGTAGATATTTGCTATAAAATGTAGATATTTGTTATACAATGTAGATATTTGATAAACTGTGTAAGTAGTAGACATACTTTGTAGATATTTGCTATAAAATGTAGATATTTGTTATACAATGTAGATATTTGATATACTGTGTAGGTACTATATATACTTTGTAGATATTTGCTATAAAATGTAGATAGTTGATAAACTGTGTAGGTAGTAGATATACTTTGTAGATATATGCTATAAAATGTAGATATTTGTTATACAATGTAGATATTTGATATACTGTGTAGGTACTAAATATACTTTGTAGATGTAGATAATTGTTATACAATGTAGATATTTGATATACTGTGTAGGTACTAAATATACTTTGTAGATAAATTTTATAAAATGTAGATATTTGTTATACAATGTAGATATTTGATAAACTGTGTAGGTAGTAAATATACTTTGTAGATATTTGCTATAAAATGTAGATATTTGTTATACAATGTAGATATTTGATAAACTGTGTAGGTAGTAGATATACTTTGTAGATATTTGTTATAAAATGTAGATATTTGTTATACAATGTAGATATTTGTTATACAATGTAGATATTTGATTCTCTTACTTCTATCCAGTTTTCACATTCCCTGAACGGCTGTGGAACATTTGTTCTCCTCTCTAGAGAGGAGAACAAGTTTCTTGACATTTCCCACCAAATTTATTCGGGATACAATCCTCTGTGTTTTTAGTCCAGTCATTAGAGACACAGTTTCCACAACTTAAACACATTTATTATGAAATTTATCACATCTTGTTAAATAAATTTTCATTTTTTTTAAAGCTCGGCAAGCATCGCTTTAAAACATTTGCAAAATTATTTAACTCGATGTGAGAAATTTCATAATCAACTAGTTCTCGTTATGGAAACTATATTAAACTGTGTAGGTACTAAATATACTTTGTAGATATTTGGTACAAAATGTAGATAATTTTTATACAATGTAGATATTTGATAACTGTGTAGGTACTGTATATACTTTGTAGATATTTGGTATATAATGTAGACATCTGCTGTACAATGTAGAAATTTGCTACAAATTGTAGGTATATGATATACTGTGTAGGTATTAACTATACAATGTAGCTTTGTAATTCACTTTGAAAGGCTAGGTATTTGGGTCATGAGAAGAATATTTCAAAACAACACTTGATAGGTTGCTGATCTTGATGCTTAATGTAGCAGAAACTAATTTCGATAGATATCACATAGGCAAGGTTTTACTATGAATTTGACAAAATAAGCTGTATTTAGTGGCATTTTATTAGAATGCTCATAAAGATGAAATTATGAGAATGAATTAAGGATTTATGGGCAATAAATTTTAATGCTTTCAAGTGGATAAACTCATAGAAGTCTGAAATTTTGACTGAAATATAATGTATCAAAACATGACCAGTTAAGATCCTTTAAAGAGTTCCCTCTAGTTCATATCTAACAGACAGATTATTGGTGGATCAGGGTATTTTATTATTGAATTTTTTTGTCAGTGCTTCGGGATTTTTAGATTACATGGGTATTTCTACATAAACAATGAATGGATACAAAAAATGGTAAAAACAAGCAATGGAGCAAAGTTGTTATTGTTGTTCTTCATTGAAGTCACCATGTCTATGTAAGAGGAGTTGCTTGACAAAAAGATTAATGTAACTTCCTAGAGTTAAAAGTTCAGTACTGTTTTTCTTTCCCTCTAAAAACCTCAATACTCATTCATTCACTTTCAATAACCAAACCCAATCAACCTAAAAAAATCAAGCTTTATAAGTTGGAAAATGGAAAATAAAACCTTTTTGACTTTTTTAAAGATATAAGTCTTTGATAAAATTATGATTTTGAGAAAATCTAACATCGACATACAAATAAATAAATAAATAAATAAATAATAAAAAAGTTTGATTTAAAGTCGCCATCATCGTAAAAATATTACAAGCAAACATAAGCTCTATAGAGCTTTCAACCAACAAACAAGACAATGTCCTCTGAAGAATTCCAGTATTTGATCTAGATTAATGAAAAGCATCAAGTGTAATATGTCTTATGAAAAAAAAAAAACTACCATTGCTTAACTTCTTTTAAAATGAATATTTTACATTTAATTACCGTAACAGAATCATAAAACCTCCATCCTGATCTGGTGTTTGGTTTTTCTGGTTCCCTTTGTAGACTGGTATCACATTCACCCTTGTTGTATTGCTGAAATTTAATATGGCATTTTGCATGTATAGTTGGTTGAGGCATTGTTCCCTCCATTTGACAGAAAGTTCAATATGTGTATGGACACATAGTCATGAGTTTTCAATACATTTATGCCTGTTCAATGTACACAAATGCACAATTTAGATTCTTCGTGTACATCAAATAAGCTTTCATGCCTACCCCTATTAGCTTTCTATAATACACAAAATCTGGATTTCTCATAAAAACAGTATGTAGCTCTCTTAAAATATACATAATTTAGCCCTTCCATCTATCAGTAATCTAGTTTTATATCTTTATCTAATTCAGTTGTTTATCTACCCACAAGAACATTCATTCCTTTTCTTATGAAAATCCCAATATTTGATTGGTTAATAGTACTTATGATTATTTCCACCACTGTGTTTTATCAATCAGTAAAACTTCATCAGCATGCCACTCCTTGACAATGACAAAAATAAACAAAGACGGCGGAGTTGTCAACGTATATATTTGTTTTTTATAACAAAAGTTCCTTTGGAACAAATGTTATAAACATTGCCATAATATTTCATTCTTTTGGAACAATTGTTATATAACTTTTATTCCGTTAAGAACAAATGCTATAATA
The DNA here is from genome assembly GCA_002080025.1 of Modiolus philippinarum. Classification (NCBI taxonomy): domain Eukaryota; kingdom Metazoa; phylum Mollusca; class Bivalvia; order Mytilida; family Modiolidae; genus Modiolus; species Modiolus philippinarum. The sequence continues at coordinate 50,787 of MJUU01042202.1, read as the reverse complement.
TTTGTTCCTTTGGAACAAATATTCTATAATACTTTATCCTATGAAGGAACAAATAGCACATGACAGAGTAATCTAGACAAAGAAATGGTGCATCATCTACAATTTTCATTAAGTAATCTTGCATGAACATTTGCATTCTATTCATTGAATATAACTAGAGCTGTTGCCAAATGGCAGCCAGATATACCCCCTGCTTATTGAACCCTGAATTAATATAGCAAGTGTAAATTTAAGTGTGTGTGGACACAATACAGTTGTGGACACAATACAAGTATTGACACAATGATATATTTCCAAAAATATTAAGAGACAAATTATCTCCCCTTCAAAATTTGTGATAGCAACCATATTACTTCATGCACATCTTGAGTTGGTATACTAAAACTATATAACATTTCATTAAAATCCAAGCATGCAGCTGTTTAGGTGAACATGTGCTTACAAGGTTCGTCCCTCTTCCCCCTTTTCTAGAAAATATTCAAAGACAAATTATCTCCCCTTCAAAATTTTGGACAACAACCATATTACTTGATTCACATCTTCAGGCAGTGTACTATAATTGTGTAACATTTCACAAAATTCCAAGTAGCCGTCCAGGAGAATATGCGCTGACAAGTTTCGTCACCCCCGTTTACAAAAAAAAAATTCAAAGACGAAATATCTCCCCTTCATAATTTTGGGCAGCAACCATATTACTTCATGCACATCTTAACATGGTGTACTTCAATTGTGTAACATTTCATCAAAATCCAAGCAGCAGTTTAGGAGAACATGCACTGACAAGGAACATGGACGGACAGACGGACAGACAGATGGATGGATGGACAGACAGACGGATGGACAGGGTGGTTCCTATATAACGCAAACTTTGTTTGTGGGGGTATAATTATAAGTATTTTGTTTGTGGGTGTATTATTATAAGTATTGAATGCAAAATTGTAGTTTTATTGTTGTGTAAGAACGTGGACTGTAAGACATTTTTCACATAAATCATTCAAAATGTGCTTCAGTCCATGCTTTTACACTCCAACAAAACTACAAAATATTGCATTCAATTATTAATTGACTTTGAAATTCTCATGACCAATTAATTCAGCTATTTGATCTGGATTCCATTTTACTTTCTCATGCTCACTTACTTTATAATTAAATTGAGCACTCTCATGTAAACTCAATTGATAATTTCATCTAATAGAAATTCAGCTTCCTTGTGTTTCACTACTCAATTTATCTATTTTATAGACTGTTAAAAGGCAGTTCTATTTTTGCTAGGTTCCCACAAAAGGATGAAGTGTAAAAATAGACCTGTCACAAATATTTTGATCCAATGGACCGATTCAGAAAATAACTTCCCTCAGTAAGCCAAGTGTCCTCGTAAAATACGTTTTGACCAATCAAGAATGTTCAGAACAATGACAAGCCCATTATGCCATTATTTCTGAATTGGTCCATCCGGGGATTTAGTAGCTGGACCAAAAACCATGAATTTAAGACTACATGCAATGAAATTCATTTCACTACCATGAAAAAAGAATGCAAGAAAATTTCAATTTTTACAGTATATAAACTTATTTAGCTATTAATTTATCCTTAATTCAGCTTTTTCATGCCAACATAATTTATCTTTTCATGTTGTCTTAATTTAGCTTTTAAATGTATACACTTCATAAACAAAATGACTCTTAAATCTATAAAATCTAACTGAATGCTTACCTTTGATTCGCCCAGTATAACTCGACATTTGAGTATGTAGGATTCCTCTAAACTTTTCTGGTCTTTGGCATAATGAACACATTTTAATGGATTATCACTGTATAAAATAAAGAGATTTGTCAAAAATAGCTATTAATTCCAATTGGCAACACAAGCACAAGCAAAAATAAAACTTCATACACTATTTGTAGAAGCTCATTTGAACTGAATGAAGACTTTTTTAGTTATTGTCCAGGAACTATATTTCTTTAAGTTTTATATATGTCTGTTTCATTAAAGTGAAATTATTAGTCATTTATGAGGCAGTATTTCCGAAATTTTCAACATATTTTCAATCACGGAGACCTGAACTTTTGATCATTTTTGTCCTAACTCAAATCATGTTCTTCCCTTTCTAAGTATGCATCATAATACCCAAGTTTCATTTGACTTTGATGTAAATTTAATGAGTTAACTCAGTATTTGGCATAGACATCAAATTATCTCCCCTTAATAAAATAAGAGTTTTCAAATGGCAACATTTATTGACTTGCAGCATAAATTTTGCTTATTCTATTTTACATGTTATCAATAAATCATTCAAAATTGTTTTATAACAATGGCAAATTCAAATTTTCATCAGATGCACAAGATGGATGGCAGTTTTAGCCACAAGAACCACCTTAAGATGCTGAAATACCCTTACGAAATGGTGCTAACATATTGCATAAATGCTGCTGACATTAGCTCTAATGTAAGTTTTTAAACATAAATGCTTTAACCTTTTGACATGCAAATCAGGTGAGCATTTAAGTGAGCAAATAATTTTGCATGTGTGAAATTGTTAAGAATTTACTAACAGTAGTTCTCATAGGAGCATTCCCTTACAAGAACAGAAAATAAAAATATGGTAAATATCAATCTATGTCTTGCCTTAAATAACCTCCTTTTAGAAGAATAATATTATCTTTCATTACCTGAAGTAAATGCCTTTACCAAAAAAGCCCATTCTACTGAGTCTCTGATCAAGTCCTTCTTCGCAAATCCGAGATTTGTCTACTTTTGTTCCATGATACAAGTATCTAATACTGACGTCGAAACCTACCACAGAATTTAAATAATGTAACTAAGTTACAATTATTCATACTATAATAACTTTACATAGTCCGGCTGTCCCAAATTGCTATCGTTATTTAGGTTTATTATTTTGTTTTTTATTGTGTTTTTTTTTCTTGTGCAGTTGCTTGGTACATTGTGGCATGTGACTATGTTCTTCAGCCATTGTAGGTGTTTTCTGCTATCTTTTTATTCTATTTTTGTTCATTAGATACACTGAATGGAACATGTATGGCATGAATACACTGTTAAATTTTAAATATAACTTTTGAAAAAATTTGTACAGAATGTGCAAAATAGTCTAATAAATATGATCTGGATATTTTGGTGCCAGTGATTGTTTTTGTTGATATTTATTTGACCTGCAGATTATTTTCCAGTGGGGTCAAAATATACTATATGACACAGGATCTAGCAGTAGTTTGGCAGTCAAGACCCACTATACTGAAGATTTTCATGAACTCTGGTGTTATTTTCAGATAGTTACATTGCTCTGCAGTTACATAAAATACCATTGAAGACTAAATTACTTTTTCTTTTGTATATACTTCATATTAGCTTGTAGCTTGTGTACAGAAAATGTTAGATTTAGAGATATCAATACTAGCATATACATGTATTTTTGTAAATAATTATTTTTTACTGACCTTCATGACGATGTTTCTTTATATCTTCTGTTTCAGTTTTAAATCTGTTTAAAAGATACAAGTTTTCCAATCGTTCAATTTTCGTTACTTTTAGTCCAGCACCTGTCATTTCATCATATATACAATCATATTCTTGTTCTCCTGGCTTTAATAATATCACATTGTAAAGTGGACTAGACCCTAATTTCAAATTACTCGTCCAATTAACCGGAATGCCATGATCATCAAATGGAAATGGAGTCACTGAATGTTTATCATTAATGGCATATTTAAATTGTTTTTGCAATAATGTCACACCTAGCCTCTCTGCAGCTGCATCATTTTTTGTCTTTAAATGTTGAAATTCTTCTCTTGAAATTGTCTCCCTTTGAAAGAGTTCTTCAAGTTCTTCTGCTATATACCCATCCTTTTGAGACTGCTTGTAATTACATTCTAAATTTGATATCTCTTCATGATATGAAGCACCACTGTCAGAGGTATCCCTGTGTTCCTCCTTTTTAAATCGATCTTTTCTTCTAGATTTTTTAGCAGTAACCTTATGTTTGGGGTCCGACTCCATACTATTACGTCATTTCATAATTTTTCATCTGGAAATAAATAAGTCATTGCTCATTAACATCAATCAAGTTGTATAGTCTGTAGGCTAGTTGAACATTATTTTGAAACAACATAGCCAGACCAAGTGTAATTCACATTGGCCCTGCAGTCGTAGAGGTGAAGTTTGTTTAAAAAGTTAATGACAGACGGACACCAACTGATGACAATTGCTCACATTGTATTTTAAGTAATAAATAATGATTTTCTGATTCATTGTTAATTATTAATTACCAAAATTTAATATGACAACAAAATTTTGCAACTTTTTATTAGGGTATGGCACATGTGCTATCTAATTAAAACAAGAGCTGGCGCCCAATGGCAGCCTGATTATACAAGTATAAAAACAATGATATAATCCTAGTAACCAACATGTTCTACGATAACTTTCTGCACAACAATTGAATCTGCCTTACATTTTCAAAAGAAATTGTGACAAAAAGTTCCATATATTGTACAACAATGAAAAACAATGACATCTTTGCAAACAAGAAGTGTTTATCACATAACCTTGAAATCCGAATACAAGATAGATTAGACCATAAGGAAGCTCTGTGCAAAACAACAATTGAATACCACATACAGTTTCAGAAGAAATTGTGATGAAAAATTCCATATATTGTACAACAATTAAAAACAATGATGTCTTGGCAAACAGGAAGTGCTTATGACTTAACCTTAAAATCCGAATACACGACAGATTGGACTATAAGGAAGCTCTGTGCAAAACAATTGAATCCCACTTAGTTTCAGAAAAAATTGTGATGAAAAATTCCATATATTGTATAACAATGAAAAACAATGACGTCTCGGCAAACAGGAAGTGCTTAGGGTGTAACCTTGACATCCGAATAAATGACAGATTGGACCATATGGAAGCTCTGTACAAAACAACTATTGAACCCAACTTACAGTTTCAGAAAAAAATGTGATGTAAAATTCCATATATGGCGTAACCTTGAAATCCGAATACATGATAGAATGGACCATAAGGAAGCTCTGTGCATAACAACAATTGAATCCCTCTAACAGTTTCAGAAAAAATTGTGACAAAAAATTCCATATGCTGTACAACAATAAAAATAAACAGCTGCGCCAAGTCGCATGATACGCCCGTCATTACCTTCAAAACTTAAGTGATTTAGGTAAGGGGTTCTCAATTCAGAATCACCTATAACTGCCTAATTAAGCTTGATATCTCTTTAAGAAATATATCTGCAAAGTTTAAAGTGAGCTGATCAAAGTACTTATCAGTTAGAGCGCAACATGTAAAAAAAATTGCCTTAAAATTGACAACAAAGTCCAATAAGTCTTGCAAGAAAAATCGAAATTTCACAAAAAAGTATACAGATCAAGAGACCATCATAACAAATACCTCTACAAAGTTTGAAGTGAATTGGCCAAAGGGTTATCAAGTTAGAGTACGACATGTAAAAAAATGGCTTAAAATTGACAAATAAAGTCCCATAACTCTTGCAAGAAAAATTGAAATTTCACGAAAAAGTATACAGATCATAAGGCCATCATACCCAATACCTCTACAAAGTTTGAAGTGAATTGGCCAAAGGGTTGTCAAGATATAGTGCGACATATGAAATGGACGGACAGACAGACGGACGGACGGACCGACAGACAATTGGACATTGGTATACCATAATATGTCTGTGATTAGACAGGCGTATAAAAACAATGAAGTCACGACAAACAGGAAGTAATTTCCCATAGGGTCCAATGTTTCAACCAATTTTTTCTGCTGGTAGGCATCTTGGATATAGCGTGGACCTGAAAAAAAACCTTTCTTGCATGGGGACCACCCAAGGACTTTTGTGGCTAAGTTTGGTTCCAATTGCCTCATTAGTTTCAGAGAAGAAGAACTTTGAACATGTTTTCCCATAGGGTCCAATGTTAAACTATGTTTCCCGCTAACACCTTGTTTGCAGGGGACCACCCAAGGACTATTGAGACCAAGTTTTATTCAAATTGGCCCAGTAGTTTAAGAGAAAATCTTAGAACATGTTTACCCTTAGGGTCCAATGTTAAAACTGTTTCCCACTGGCGACAAGCTTGGATATAGCATGGACCTGAAAAAACACCTTTTCTGCAAGGGACCACCCAAGGACTATTGTGGCCAAATTTGTTTCCAATTGGTCCAGTAATTTCAGAGGAGAACATCTCTGAATGAAAAGTTTACGACAGACAAACAACGGACGGACTAATGAGGGACGACAGATGTAAAGTGATGGCAAAAGCTCAACCTGGCTCTAGCCAGGTGAGCTAAAAAAGTGGGATCTTTGTAAAACTCTTTATCATTTTACATTTTTTACCTCTTTTTTATAATTTAAGAAGCAAATTAAAAGAGATGAATAACAAAATCCATTAGGTGGGTATGAAATGGGCCTATACCTTCTTTGCATGCAGGTTATACCTGTTTTAAAAGACAATTAACATAGCTCTGCAGGGATTAGAGTGACTTCAATGCACACTAAATCTGAAAGTTATTGAAAGGTATCATCAGAAAGCTCTCATCACAAGAAAGACACATACCAAACATGAATATACACCCTACTACTACACAACTGAATTCTAGAGACAAGGGTAAAATTTTTAAAAATTGCCATCAGGGCAAGGTCAAGGCCAAAATGTCTACAAATATGGTACCACTAGAAAGCTATCATCATAATGAAATTAAATACAAAATATAAACATCCTAGAAGCCTACCTTCTAGGGTCAAGGTTAAAATTGCCCTCAGGTTAAGGTCAAGGTCAAAATGTCTACAAATATGGTATCACTAGAAAATTCTCATCACAAGAAAGTTACATAGCAAATACAAACACCCTACCACTAAAAGCCAACCTTCCATACCTTCTTTAGGCAAGGTTAAAGTCTTTTTTAAAAATCATCCTAAGGGCAAGGTCAAGGCCAAAATGTCTACAAGTATGGTACCAGAAGAAAGATCTCATCATTAAGAAGTTACATACCAAATACAGTAGAGTTTGTTTATAACGAACATGATGAACAGGCTTATAAGGAAATCAGGCTTATAACGAAGTAAAGAAAAACCCCGGTCCCAACGCTATTAAAACAATGTATTTTTGAAGGCTTACCGGTATTATGAATTTTTTATAACGAAATCAGGCTTATAACGAAGAGAATTTAAAACCAAAACTGTGTTTTAATTATTAAAAAAATATCTGATAAACATATTTTTATGATAAATTGCACCTGATACGTCCAACCTTGGTCTTAAAACATTGAACAGAAATCATTTTTCATACTGACACTGCATTTAAACAAAAACTTAGAATATTATTTTTGGAAGTTTGTTATTCTACATGATTTCTCTTATAACGAACGATTCTTATAAGGAAATAAGACCGGGGGTCCCGTGGAATTTGTTATAAATGAAATCTACTGTATGAACACCCTACCAGTAAAAGCCTACCTTCTAGAGGCAAGGTTAAAGCTTTTTAAACATTTCCCTAAGGGCAAGGTCAAGGTCAAAATGTCTACAAGTATGGAACCAGAAGAAAGCTCTCATCACAAGGAAGTCACATACCAAATATCAACATCCTAGGTCTTAAGGTCTCCATTACACAAGCCAGGTTAAAGTCGTGCTAACAACGCCTACGACAGGGGTATGACAATAGCTCTCCAGACAGTCGTCCTGGCAAGCTAAAAACTAAAGTGTATTTTGGAAAGTGGATTTAAGAGGACTTAAAAATGCATTTATTTTGTTCAGATGTGTATGTGTGTGTATGTTTTTTTGGGGGGGGATTTATTTCAGTCCAGGGACTATTTCACTTGTCATGAAACAGAGGTTCTGTCATAACATTGCTGCTTCCAAAAGGATAAAATATTATAGAATTTCTTTTCCAAAGGAACAAATATTACAGTATTTTTTCCTAATGGAACAAATGTTATATACCGTATAACAGATGTTCCAAAAAGAAAAAATACAATATCAATGTTTGTAAAATTTCTTCCAAAGGAACTTCTGTTAGGTGGAACAAATATACATTAACAACTTTATTTACAATTGTGAATCATTACAAGCTGCTGGACTATAGGAGCTTCCGCAAATCCAATTAATCATATCACAAAATCTAATTTACATATGCAAATTAGCATTTTGATTGAGAGACTAAAGAATTATGACTATATAATATTGGAATATAAAATTTTGATCTTTGATAACTATTTTTTATATGCAGCAGCTGCACGATTTTGGACCTGTAAAATGCATGTTAAGTATTGAGATATGCACATTTTTTTCTACTGATTTTCATTTTTTAAAAATTGGCAAATATTCATTTATTTGCCTATCAACATGATCAAAATTGTGAAATCCTTGAAAAATTCATATGGTATACAATATATGCTCAATTCTTACAGCATTGAAAACAAGTTATTTAGTGAAACACTTATGCCCCCAGGAAGATTTCTCACATTCTTAGCAGTTGGTTAAATGTGCACACAACCTTTTAACCAACGGGCTTTGATTAAATTTCTGTGAGAGATTTCCCGCCATTCTAAGTTTTACTCACATTTCATAAGAGATTCGGCTAGGTCACGAGTTAAAAAAATTATATTTCTTCCCTCTTGAATGTAAAGTTTCGATTTTAATATGTTTTCTAAAGCTCGCATGTTGAAAATCAAAATTTTACCACATGTATATCAAGGGAGGAAATATTTTATAACTCACTCTTACCTAAAGGAGAAACTATTTTTAGCACATTGTACTTCTGGCAAATTAATCATGTTAATATGAAGTAATCAATTCTAATATCAATGGAAAAGTTAGATCACAACAAATGATGATTGTAATTGGATGCAAACACAGAAGTTATCCAAACGACCCCCTCCAATCATTATCCAAATATTTTTAAGAAATCAATTTTCACCCCCCCCCCCCTTTTTCTAAATATTCATAATTAACTCAATGTGTTTCTGTGTTGCTGTCTTTCAGTGTTATCAGTGCTCTGATCATTTAATTCCATCAAGAATATTTTCATATATTTCATCAATAGTGGTTCTCCACAAGGGTGAATATACAGAAGAGAAGATATGGATTACATCAGAAATTTAAAGTAATAAGTATTTTTAGTAACATCACTGATCACTGATATATAAATGTAAAAAAGAAATTGAAAATTGATAAGGAACAGAGTATAAATATTAGTTTGAGTGACTTACTATTTATACATCTGTGGAATACGAAATACAGTCTCTTAATTAATTGCTATTCAAAGGATATACAAAATGCTAAAATTTTAAATGAAAAAATATGATGAATTATTAAAAGGATCTTTTTACAGTACCAATGCCATAGATATCAAGAATCGTTTATTTTCTCATAAATGAGTTAATGTTTCAATATAAAAAAATAAAACAATATAATTTCATTTTTCTGATGAAATTTTACTTGACAGTCACATGCCAAGGTCAAGGTCACAAGGTCATATATTCTGGTACCAGATGCAACTGAAAGGAATGCACATGCAAATATGAAAGCCCTATTACTTACCATTCAAAAGATATACTAAATGTTAAAGTTTTTAGTTGTTCATATGTCAAGGTCAAGGTCAAAGGTTCAATTATTCTGGTACCAAATAAAAGATCTCGCCACAAGGAATGCACATGCAAAATATGAAAGCAATTGCTATACAAAAGGTAGCAGGACAACTCACCCCTTTCCGACTCGCCCCCATTTTCTACCAATTCGCCCCAACCAATATTTAAAATACCAACTTGCCCCACAAATAGATTCTTTCCAGTATTATTGATCTTAGTTTACTTTCGGGATACCACTATTTCAGGTTGGTGATTTTTTCCCATTTACCTTGGTAGGTTTTGTTAAGGTTAATGGTTAAGTTAGAGCAGAGGCATATAGATACATGAATATGTCTCTGGTTAGAGATATGGTCATGATTAGAGATATAGAAATAGGGTATGGTTAAGGTTAGAGATGGGGTTAGGGTTAGAGATAGGGTAAGATCAGAGATAGGGTTAGGGTTAGAGTTAGAGATAGGGTTATAAGAGGTAGGGGTAGGGTTAGCATTCTATTAGAAACAAATATACTGTGATATAATATCTGATAGGAAAATATTAAGTAATGATTTTATCCGTAGGACATAAATTCTTGTACTCACCTTATGGTGAGAGTTGACCAGACGCTGATGGGGCGAGTGTGATGGAAATGGGGGCGAGTTCACAGTGGGCCCAGTTGACTTGGATTCATACAAAAGATATAACCAATGCTAAGTTAATTATTTTTTTCAAAAAATTCCATCACTTGCCAAGGTCACGAGGTAAAAAAAAATTTGTATCATCTACAAGGGCTTGCCACACAAGAGGAAGTCAAAATACTATACTCAGTCTTTGCATTCCTCACAATATTCAGCAGAACAAACAGTTTTGATTTACAGTTCAAACACTACCTAACTTGAAAGAAACCTGATCTTGAATCTTGAAATCGTGAAAGAACAACCCCCATCAAACAGCACACCGTAACTGTCAAACGTGCCTGGTTTTCAGTTTTGGGTCTACTTTCGTTTTTAATTTGAATACATCTAAATACCCAAAAATGCGCACATGCAATATAAATCGGTATAATAATACTTTTGTTCCATATATAACAGACAAAGTCACTTACAAAAGTATGAAAATTTTGGCAAGGCGATGTGCATACTAAAATATCTGAAGCATTTTGTTTAATGTTTCCTGTACATCGTATATTCTGTCAATATTGACGGTTCTCCTGACATAGGAGGAACATTCTTAACAAACGGAAAGAAAATGGCACAAGCCAAAGTTGTGTTTGGACCCTTATTGTGATTATCGCACATTTAAATCTAGGTATAAAATGCAGAATAATCAGGGGCTCTAATATTTTTGTAGTAAACATTTTAAACAGTCTTCCCTGAGGCTGAAACAAGTGATGATAAAATTAGGGACAGTAAGAGTTGTCTCTCTTGATTTCCTCTCTTAATCCCTTATACACACCTTCTCATGACAGATCTACCTATCTTATTCTAGTTCAAAAGATAAAAAAGACCAACACTAAAAAATACAGCTATTTAACCTGAAGCTTTAATGCCAAATGGACACACCATCTTGTGATGGGCCCTCATAGACCACCTTCTTACTTTTTTTTATGAATGAATTGCGCCGGTTGACCTGGGGTCAATCGGCGCAAATTGCGTCACTAAACATTGTGATGTCAAAATTTTCCGGGAAAATTCACGTAGCGGAAAGTCGTCTATGGTGATACTACGACATGTGAAGGTCTATAAAGACAAAAAAATTACGGCCAAGACCAGCAAACAATTGGAAAACTCAGTTATTTAACCTCAAGGTCAAGGTCTGATAAAGGTCATTATTGCACAAGACACACCTTCTCATTTAATATGGTACACCTAATACATGCAAAATATTTACAAAGTCTAAGCTAAAGACAAAAAAAGTTATTGCCTGTAAAGACACACACTTATAAAATCAATTATATTTGACTTGACTTCAATATATTGAAAAGGTCAAGGACTCAAAAAGGTCATCATGGTAGTTGGCACACCATATCATGATAATACACTGATATGCTGAATATCTTACGTGAATTAGATTGTATAGGTTGACTTATAACTTGTGAATGAAATAACATACTGTTGCTATATAATGCCAAATCTCAGACCTAGTTCGACTTTGGGTTCAGAGGCCCAAGTGGTACTGGAGTTATGCCCCTTGAAACTTTGAAATTTTGCAAATTTCAGGGTTTCCGACTGATAACTTGTGAATGAAATGAAATACTGTCTTCAAACTTAAATTGGTATATAAGTTTATTAGTTTACCACAAGTCTTAGACCAAGTTTAATTTTGGGATCAGAGGTCCAAGGAGTTCTAGAGTTATGCCCCTTGAACTTTGAAATTTTGAAGATTTTATGATTTCCGACTGATAACTTGTGAATGAAATAACATACTGTCTTCAAACTTGGTATGCAAGTTGTTTACCACAAAACTCAGACTTTAAGGTAGATAGACACTGTTGTGCTGCGCAATTTTATCGCGCATTAGAAAAATAAAAAGTCAGATACGGGGTAGGTTTTATTTTTGGGCCGGAATAGTATTTTGACGGCTTTCCCTTTGTGACGTCATAATTGAATGATAAATGTGAAACGTCATATTTCGTTTACTTTCCCGCGAATTAACTCCCTTTTCCCATAAATAATGTTAAAACCGGAAACTTTGTAAAATATCTCCATTAAAAGCATGGTGACATATACATTTTTCTATCTTTACCAATGAATTATATCATAAACTATCTGTTCACAAAAATAGTCATCAAATTCTCATGGATGAAAAATTATTTTCCATTGAGCTAAAAACTGCCTTTCCCTATTTCCCCTGTGCATTCTATGTAAATTTAGGTGAAAAAATTGCAAAAAGTGGGCAAACTTTGATCTCAATTCTAGAAAAAGCAAGCATGGTGACCCATACTTTTTATTACAGATTTCGGTTAAATAGGATTGGTTCTTCAATTGTGCCGACTTTCAAAAAAATCTCATGGATATGAGTATTAGTGTCTCTCTACCTTAAGCTTAAGTTTTGGTTCTGGAGTTATGTCCCTTGAAACCTTGAAAGTTTGCAAATTTTTGGTTTCTGACTAATAACTTGTGAATGAAACAACATACTGTCTTCAAACTTGGTAAGTACATACACCCAGTGTTTCAGTTATAAAACACCTTGGTCTGACATGAGTGAAAACACCCAAGAATTGCTGGTGTTTACACTGACATTTATGACTTGCCAATATATTTCTATGTAATTAACAACAGGAAGTTTGCTGGTCAGTGTAGTTTATAGTGTGAAATATGTCAGACCTGAGTGTTTCGTAACTTAAACACTCTGTGTGTAAGTATGTCAGTTGTTTACCACAAAACACCAGTTAAGTATAATTTGGGTTCAGAGGTACACAGGGTCCTGGAGTTATGCCTTTTTCAGCTTTGATATTTTGTGAAACGTGGCAGGGTATCATGTAATGCACCATTACTATTTTTTTGCTGATACCTCATCCAAGATGGCCGCCAGCAGGAAGCATTGTTTAACATCGGACCCTATGGGAAATGCATTCAAAGATCTCCTCTGGAACTGCTGAAACCATTTTGATTGAACTTGAACATAATTGTCCTTTGGTGGTTCCCTGAAAGTTTGTGATTTTTTATGATGATAAGTCATCCAAGATGTCATCCAGTAGGGAACGATAGTTTAACATACAGGACCCTATGGGAAATACATTAAAAAATCTCCTCTGGAACCACTTGAGCAATTTTAACTGAATATGATAAAAAAGTGTCCTTGGGTCGTCAAGTCTCTGATTTTTATATGCCCTTCTTTGACAGGACATATCATGGTATTCCGTTGTCCATTCGTCCGTCCACACGTCATACTCTAACTAATGACCCCTTTGAACATTTTTCTTGAAACTTTGCAGGATTGATGGATATGATGGAAGAAAGCTCCCTATGGTCTTATTTTGTTGATGGATTTTCATTTCAGAGTTATGGGACTTTGATTACTTCAAAAAAGTATGAAATTGGAATTTCCATCCACACGTCGTATTCTAGCTAGAGAACACTTTTATCATTTTTCTTGAACTTTTGCATGATTGTGATACGACTGTCTTTGATGGGACATATTATGGAATACCATTGTCCAACCGTCCGTCTGTCCACATGTCATACTCTAGCTAGAGAATGCTTTGACCATTTTTCTTGAAACTTTGCATGATTGTTGGGTATGACTGATAGAAAGCCCCCTGTTGTTTTATTTCATCAGTGGATTTTTTCGTTCCAGAGTTATGAGACTAATTATTTCAAAATAGCAAGAAATAATAATTTCTGTCCACATGGAGACTCTAGCTAGAGAATACTCTGATCAGTTTTCTTGAAACTTTGCAGGATTGTTGGATATGACGGAAGAAAGCTCCCTATCTTTTTATTTTGTCAGTGGATTTTTCATTTCAGAGTTATGAGACTTTGATTAATTCAAAAAAGCATGAAATTGCAATTTCCATCCACATGTAGAAAGCTTTGATCACTTTTCTTGAAACTTTGCAGGAATGTTGAGTACAACAGAGGAAAACAACTTATGTTATTTTTAATTTTCAGATTTTCCATTCAAAAGGTGCTGAACTTTGAATTTTCGAAAAAATAAGTAAATTTACTGCTTATTATTGAAAACATTAATATTCTTATATTTTATTTGATCACTACCCCTAAACCATGTATACATTTTTTTACTGTTTAAGGGGGTAGACCTGGGGTATGGGGAGATAACTCTGTTTTTCACTTTTCTAGTACTTCAATAAACTTAGTAGTAAGTCTTCCACGGAAGACATATGTCGCCTGCGTAATAATGCAAAAAATATTCTTAGTTCTGTCAAAAACAGGAAGTGGGCATGTAAGAAATCCTAGACCCTCTTACACATTATAGGTCCCCATACTGATACTACATGCCAAATTGCAGAAGGCAGGGATATGTGGTTTCTGAGAAAAATGTGCCTGTAATTTTCAAGACTCGAAAATTCTTAGTTCAGTCAAACAGGAAGTAGGCCTGCTAGAGATCAAAAACTGTATTAAATGGTATAGATCCCCATACTGATAATCCATGCTAAATTACAGAAGGCTGGGATATGTGGTTCCTGAGTAAAATGTGGCAGAAATGTTTTGTGACACAGATTGGCAAAAAATATTTCAAGTTCCGTCAAACAGGAAGTGGGCAGGCAAGAGATCCATAACTCTGTTACACAGTATAGGTCCCCATACTGATACTCCATGCAAAATTTCAGAATGCTGGGATATGTGGTTCCTGAGAAAAATGTGACAGAATTTTTTTGTGACCCTGACCAGCAAAAAATATTCTAAGTTCCCTCACAGGAAGTGGTATTGCAAGAGATCCCAAACTCTATTACATCATATAGGTCCCTATTCTGATACTCCATACTGAATTGCTGAAGGCTGGGATCTGTAATTCCTGACAAAAACGTGACAGAAATTTTCAAGACACAAAAAATATTTGAAGTTGCATCAAACAGGAAGTGGGCATGAGAGAGATCCCAAACTCTGTTACACGGTATAGGTTCCCATACTGATACTCTATGCCAAAGAGCAGAAGGCTCGGATGCGTAGTTCCTGAGAAAAATGTGATAGAATTATTTTTTATGACAAAGACGACGCAAGACGACGGATAGTGATCCCTATATATCGCCAATGCGTGAACGCAGGCAACACAATAAAAAGAATCATTGTGATAGGTATCATTAAAATTTTGAAATTGTAAATATTTTTTCACATAGCTATATTCATTTCGTCATAAAAACAACTATCCAATATCTAGTTATTTATAATGAGTGCATTAATTCTACATCTTTTTCAGTGATATCTTAAAATAATGAAAATGTGTAAAAGTCTTGATTTCTTGCAAAGGAGGTAATTTAAAGCATAGATTCAGCAATTTTATTGATTTTTACAAACTTTATTCTAAATTTAGAAAAAAATGGAACAGTAGAATTTTCTTAAATTTTATTATATCTTGCATAATCTAGTTTTCTTTCTATTCTCAGTTTTTTGGTGAAAATTAAACATCTGAATTTTTTTACAAATAATGTTTAATACTGATCAAAATAGAGTAAAATTTTCGGATTAATATACTATAATTCAAAACACCCATGTATTTCAGTTCAAACTATTAAAATTTACTATCATTATTCATGGTTACTTTCACATATGTTTATACTACAGACAGTCAGGGGCATCATCAAAAACAGTTATAAATTTCATAACCTTTATTAGTTAGATTTTTCCATTTTTGAATTATCTCCCTTAGCGAAAATTATAGAAATAACTAAAATTGGTTTTTTCTTCTACATTATGTCAAATTTTCAACAAGCTCTGATTCAAGAAACTTGAACAACAAAACCACATGTTTGTGTGAATTTCAAAAGATATTGATTAAGTAAAACATCTCAATTTTCAATGAACTGCTAATATTAAATAATGAACATTTAATATAGGATTAAACACTCATTTTTAGGAAATTATCTGTGTATAAACTCCGGCAGCTCACTCACAAACTAAATAAAGTCCTAATGACTTTATGTAAAGTTTGTGAGTGAGCTGCCGGAGTTTATACATACATAATTTCCTAAAAATCAGTGTTTAATCCTTATAATTCCAATTTTTTACAATAAAAACTATGTGATCCATGTTAACGACGTCTTTATTTGCTACACTATATTTTTGCGGAGCAGATTAATGGGGAAATGGTAATATCGAAAAATATTTACTTGTTTTCATATTAAAACGGTGTCATTTTTCACTTTATTTGCAGGGTTGATGGACAAATTGCTTGCCTGTCATGTGGAAATGGGCCCATTTTAAACTATACTGACAATAACAATGAAATAACAGGAATTGCTTTCCAGAAGGTTGATGAGGGAATAGTAAAACCAATCCTTGACAGCAATACATTTTCACCAGTCGATTGGGCAAATAGCTCAACCAGGAATGTCCAGCCAAATTATATTCAATTGAATAATCCTGTTCTAGCTCCTTCACAGAAGTGGTATGAATTTGCTAATTTGATGTTCCATTTAAGAAATGCCTTAATGAAACAGGTAATTATATAGATTTAATGTTCCTAGTTTGCTACGTTTAACTGAAATTGAATTGTTTAGATACCGTATAATCTTACTCTAGCCCACTGACACACACACACATAGTGTACAAAAAGCTTTGATATGAAGGTCTGTGTCCTTAAAAATTTGAAATATATACTTTCAAAGTCCTTGAAAAGTTCTTTATTTTTGTGGTAATGAATATGTATGTAGTCTGCCATTTGCCGGTAACATTTTTTTGTCTGAAAAGTGCATATGGTCTGTTTTTGCAGATCATTAGATGAATTTTTACATGTCTTTGAAAGAACTTTGCTTTTGTGTGTTTTAATGAAAAATGCATGGATTATTGAACTGAGTCATATTAAGAGGGTGATTGTAATATTGTCCACATATATCTTGTTTGGCATTATTCATAACTTACAGACAAATATATCACTACTAAGACATTACATTCCCACAAAAATGTATAGTATAGGGGCTTACACTCCTCCAGTTTCATTAATGTTTCATCCATATATCCATATACCTGTAGCAAAATCCTTAACAGTCATTTATACTAGAATTAATAATAAATTAATCCTAATTATGTGTTAATTTTTATGATTTTGAAAAATAATTACACTCAAGCATTTATAACTAGGCATTTTTTTATACGGCTGCAAAAAACTTGTGGTCGTATAATGGTATGGCGTTGTCGTCGTTGTTGTCGTCCTCCATGTGGTCATCCGTGTCGTTGTCCTCGTCGTCTGTAGACACTTTTGTTTTTCGTCAATAACTTAAGTTTCAGTTGATCAATCCTTATGAAATGTTAACATAATATTCCTTGGCACAAAAGGAAGACTTTGATTGGTTTGATTGATTCGATTTTGTGGCCCCTCCCATTTTCAAAAAAAGGGCCAAAAAGGGCAAAATTTGGAGTTTTCACATAATTGGGTTTTGAATTTTTATTATTCATCAGATTTTGATGGGGTTTCTTTCAAGGTGCTCCTGAGGAAATTTCCAATCAGAAGTATGTTGATGGATTGCACGTCCCATGAACCGTTCATGAGAAAAATGGCCCCAAAAGGGACCAATCACAAAAATTTTATTTTTATATTTCTTGTCCGATTTTGATGCAGTTTTTTTAATGCCAATTCCTTACGAAAAATTAACATGATGCTTAACTATCAGTTTTTTAATAACATGTTTCCTTTCGGAGCTATGAGGGGCCAAACAGGTCCAATGTGCAGATTACGTAATTTTTTTTATTTTTCATCATATTTCGATGGGATTTTCTTCCTTACATTCCTCTGTCTTAAGCTTTCAGTAGTTTGTCAACAGGTTTTTGGTATCTCTTACCGTTTCCGAGCTGTAAGGGGTCAAATGGGTCAAAATTGCAATTTTCACAAATATGTAAAAATCTTTATTTCTGATCAAATTTTCGATTTTTTTCTTTGCATTCCTTTTGTTGTAAGCTGTCAGTAGTACTTCAACAGATTTAGCATATCTCTTACAGATTCTGAGCTTTCAGGGATCAAAAGGGCTAACTTTGTTGTTCCCTAGTATGTGTACAGTTGATTACTGTGTCAATCTCCTTATTGTGTCTATCTAGTTACTGTGTCAAGCTCTTCACTGTGTCCGCATTCGCTTTATATAACACTTGTTCATATTTCAGTGGTTGACATGCTATGGTCATATCATGCTGCGCTCTGCGTAGCCCTTTATTAACATTGTCTGATGAGCCTCTTAACTTACATGGTATAGGGCAGTTGTAGGACAGATAAACTAACATTAAATTTGAAATGTTTCAGATGACACCTGTCAATGGAGAACCTCCACCTACATTGTATGATGGGTTATTAAGTGATATTTGGATTGGAAGGGTAAATAATTCACGCCAAGCTACTTCAGAGTTTGACAAAATTAAAGTTATCAGGAGATTTATTGGTCATCATTGGGTATGTATACCGGTATCTACCAGTTTCTGTATATACACAGTGGCGGATCCAGACTTTCTGCTAAGAGTGGGCAAGACCAATAATTTTTCCAAGAGAGGGGGCTCGGAACCCAATTTTCCGAAACCCCTCAGAATTTAAATATTTTCAAATGCAAGAGGGTCCTGGGCCCCTGCCCCCTGGATCCGCCACTGATATTCATAGTTCCCTTTTTTGTTAACACATAATTATCATATTGTTGTAATGTCAAGAAACATTACCCTTGATAAACTTATCCATGTAGCCTGAGGATTGTCCAAGAAAACATGAAATTACATCTCAGTTACTATACATAGTAGGATTATATTATTTTGCAAAAAAATGCATCTGTGATGATATGTCAGCATCCTGGCAAAATTAGGTACTTTGACTAATATTTTCCACTTGATTGACCTTCAGTCAAGTTTAGGTTGGAGATTAGACCGCAATCACTGTACAGGGTAGGATAATATAACTTGCACACATATACATGCGTCTCTGATGGTAGGTTAGCATCCAGGCAAAATTGGGTCACTTTGACTGACATTTTCTGCTTGATTGACTTGCTCTCAAATTTATATCTTATTTCATGTCTCAGTTACTTACATACTGATAAGATCATTTAACCTGATTATATAAATGTATCTGACTTAGAAGAACAGCATGCAGGCAAAACTAGGACAAGATGACTTACATTTTTTAATCCTTAACTCAATAACTCAAGAACAGATTGCTGTATATGGAGAGTTCATTTTTCCATGCATGTGCTTGCATCAGATCCTTGATGGAAGGTCAGCATCCAGTTACCTTGTCCATGTGCCATAATGAGGTGGATTTGGAAACCATTGATTATCATGCAATTCAAATAACATTTTAACAAAGGAATCACCCTGTCTGTCTGTCTGTCCACACTTCTTGTAAGCACAACTCCTCTTAAAACACAGGAAAGATTTTGACGGAACTTCACACAAAGCAAGGACACTATATAGAGATGTGCATGAAGGAATATGATTATTGTCCGAAATCAGGAAGGGAAGATAATTGGACTCTGACTTTTCATGGAATTCATCTGCACAGATTACCTCGTCAGGAAAACTGCTCTTAAACCACTGAATGGATTTTGATGAAACTTTACACAAAAGAAGGACACTATATGGAAATGTGCATGAAGGAATATAATCATTGTCTGTAATCAGTAAGGGGAGATAATTTGACTAACTTTTCATGGATTTCATCTTCATGGATTCCATCTTCACGGATTACCACGTAAGCGCAACTCCTTTTAAATACTTGAAGGATTTTAATGAAACTTTACACAAAGGAAGGACCTTACATGTAGATGTGCATCAAGGAATATAATTATTGCCCAAAATCAGGAAGGGGAGATAATTGGTAGGGTGGTAATCTGGTCCCTCTGGTACTTTGGTACTGGACTCTGGTTTATAATGGTCTTTGGTTTGGTTACACTCCAGGCATGGTGTATTTGGTGGGGAAATAAAGGGACAAATGTTTTAGGCTTGTGAGAGTGTTTTGCTTTATGTGTATTGATACTCTCGTAATATAACTAACACTACATAAATAACGAAGTCCGTAATAAAATCAACATGTATTAAACTTTGGCAAGGTTTAATGTGGTATAAATTTACATATTAATTAAATGAAAACACATTGTGGTATATCTATAATATAAATAATTCACGCTCCCATCATTTACTTTATAATAACTCGGAAACTTGGGTTGTAATGAATAAAAATACTTTACTTGTAAAATATTAATGCCCAGACGACCAACGGCAAATTGATAAATAAATAATGATAAATAAATTGCGCAAGAAATATAGAAAGATTACTGGAAAAATTATCTCAAGTTAAATAGGAAAACACCTACAATTCTTATGGAATATAAACGGACCTGATTTCATCAGACATGGTTACCATGGATCGTCTGCTTGGTTCTCTGTGGTTACTGGCTCAGGCTATCTGGTATCAATGGTTAGGAACTGGTAACCGGTTATCTGGTATTATCGTAAATAAATCAAATGGTGCCTCTATTTGCCCAGGGTAAAGGAAAGCTGAACTATACTATCCGATTACTATTTTACCGATTGGTTTACCATTTTACCGATGGTTATCATAGAAATACCTAAATTACCAAAACTGGAACTGGTAAATACCAAACTGACATTCGATCTTTTGGTAAACGTTAACTTTCATTATTTCAAAATATACAACCCCGAGAAGTTCTGAATACACAATACAAATACCAATGGAGCGTAGTAAAAAGTTTCATGTTTACAATATTTAAACTGGAATAATACAATGACAAAAGTATTGAAGGTAAATCAAACAATTGATTAGAATCATTCTTCAATGAGTGTTGTTATTTACTGAATATTTATAAGAATTCAAACAACCAAAGGCGAATTCTAATGCCAAATGAACTTTGAATCAATCACTTTTCGTATAAGAAAGTTAAATTCAAGGAAAATAATCTTATGTTTCTTCAAATAATTGGTATCAGTACTATCACATAAAAATTTAATATCAAAACGAAAATTGAACCCCATTTTCGTTACAAAATAAATCTGTGTGACAGAAACACTTTTTTCATATGTGATCCTCTTAAAAAGTTGTTTTCAAAGTGTTGTCATGAAATTTCTTCAATGCTCATGTTTTTTGTGTAAAATGTCAAAAAGCCAAAAAGGGGTTAATTATATTTTTTTTCTGATTTTTTTGCAGATTATTTTCATTGGAACTCTTGTGAATAGTTATTTCCCGAGGATTATTTCCTTTTTTTGTTATTGTGTCAACACTTGCACTGTGTCCACACCTGTATTGTGTCCACACCCACGTAAATTTACACTTACCTTATTGATTCAGGGTTCAATGTGCGGAAGCTATCTGGCTGCCAATTCCGCAACAGCTCTGTTTGTGTTTTCTTTTGCCCAAAACAACCCCTGTTCAAGCACTGTTGCTGAAAGATGATTTGCTTTCCATATCCCTTATTTTTATGCCCTGCCTACGAAGTAGGAGGGGTATATAGTTTTTGGGTATGCTGTCCGTACGTACGTATGTCCATAATGCTCAGGTTAAGGTTTTGGTTGAAGGTAGTTTATCTTGAAGGATGTTTGATATCTTGACTAAACTTTGTATACAGATAGACCATGACAGGAACTGCAACATTTTGGAAGCAAACAGATGCTATGACCTCAAGGTCATGGGTCAATGACTTTGAATATTAGGAGTTAATATTTGATATTTTACAATAGGTTAAGGCTTAGGTTGAAGGTAGTTTACCTTTAAGGACATTTGATATCTTGATGAAGCTTTGTATACAGATAGACCATGACATGAACTGCATCAATTTGGAAGCAAACACAAACAGATGCTATGACCTCAAGGTCATGGGTCAATAACTTTGAATATTAGGAGTTAATATTTGATATTTTACAATAGGTAAAGGTTTAGGTTGAAGGTAGTTTACCTTTAAGGACATTTGATATCTTAATGAAACATTGTATACGGATAGACCATGACATGAACAGCAATATTTTGGGAGCAAACAGATGTTATGAGCTCAAGATCATGGGCCATTGACTTTGAATATTAGGAGTGAATATTTGATATTGTACTGCAGGTTAAGGTTTAGGTTGAAGTTAGTTTACCTTGAAAAAGATTTGATATCCTGAAGAAACTTTGTATAAAGATAGATCATAACAGGAACTGCAACATTTTGGAAGGAAACGGATGCTGTGACCTCAAGGTCATGGGTCATTGACTTTGAATGTTATGAGTAAATATTTGACATTATACTACAGGTTAAGGTTTAGGTTGAATGTAGTTTACCTTGAAATAGATTTGATGTGCTAAAGAAACTTTTTATAACGATAAATAATAACATGAAAATGTAATGTTTTGGTGCCAAACAGATATCCTGTGACTTCAAGGTCGTGGAACATTGGCTTTGAATGTGGATAATGCTCATTGTTTTAATTTCTAAAATTCTTCCTAGCTTTTGTTTAGAGGGCCATTTTTGTAAATGGAATTGCATAAATTTGTGTTCCAGTTTTTGTAAATTTCCTGAAACTCTCTAACACCATTTAATTTTGGATATTTTACATAGCAACCATACATTTTTAATTTTTTGGGTGTCAAAACATTAATTTTCAATAACTGAATTGCAAAAATTTGATTCCAATTTTGGTTAATTTCCTGAAACTGTCAAAGACAACTTCATTTTTGAAATTCTACCTTGCAAAATGTGAATTCCATAGCTAAGGGACCGACCATTTAAATTGAAGGGGGGGGCTATGGTTTTTTTCTAAAAAAATATTTTGGATCTGATTTTATGTGAAAAAAATATTTTGGCTGCCAAAAGGATGAAAAAATTTTTTCTGAATGAGGCTTTCTGCCCCAAAAAATAATGTTAATTTTGAAAAAAATATTTTGTTGATACGCGTGCAAAAAATAAATAATTTATTTCGCGCGAAGCGCGAAAAAAATTTTCTGTCCAGAATAAAAACCATAACCCCCCCTTCAGGTTAAATGGTCGGTCCCTAAAGTAGTCATTTTCTAAACATGGATTGTAAAAGATTACTCCAACTTTGGTAAATTTCCTGAAACTCTCCAAGACCATTTAATTTGGGGATTTTACCTAGCAACCATTATAATGTAGGATTATTAGCGGGGCATATAGTGTCCATTTACACAGATACTTGTTTCCTTCTAATAAGTAGCTGAAATATTGTTAGTTAACATTAAAAAATAGTCAAAATCAATAAACCGTTTGCAGCCACAGTTTTGAATTAGATATAAATTGCTCTGTTAAGGTGTCTTTCAAACATTATTTTACCTTTGTTTATGTTACAGGTAAATAATGAAGATCTTTTGGAATTGGTGGACTCCTTGCTAAAAGGGTTTTCTGATGGAGGTGAAAAAATAGGCAATCTTTTGCAGAATCTTCTCAGTATCTTTGTATTTGAAGAAAACTTCAAAAGGAAAATTAAACGAGGTACAGCAGAAACCTCCAATAAAACACTGCAAGATGGAGTGGTGCATTGTCTTGTGTATGGACACAGCTTCGAGCAACTGGATACAGCACATGCAGGACAATATCAGGAACGTGGTAGATTACAACATAGGGTGTTGCTTAGAAAATCTTCACAGAGTAGATCAAGGTCAAGATCTAGATCACCACCCCCATTTGGTGAATTGCAGTACCAAGTTGAAAAGAGGAGGCCAAACTCAAAAAACTTTCTTATAACTATGGAGGACATGTTACAGAATCCTGACGATTACACATTAATGTCAAATTCATTGCACTTGTATTTTGAACCTCACAAACCAGATTTTATTATATATACCCATACAAACAATGATGGAGCTACTGCAAAAGTTCTGATTGAAGTGTGCTCTCATGTAAAATATGGACATCAAACCTCCTATATTTCACATCTAAGTAAGTCAACTGAACAATGTGTTCGTCAGTGTTTGGCAGCCTTGTCTGTCAATCAAAGTGAAATATCAGGTCTCGTCATTGTACCTGATGGTATGAAAATTATCCAAGTCAAACAGCAGAATAATGATGGTGTTAGATATACAGTGGAGGAGACGGACATTATCGCATGGCATGAAACTCAACAAATATATGCTGTATTATGTTACCTTGAAAAAGCCATGATGTCGTTTTAGACTTCTTTTCTTTTTTAATTCATCTGACCAAATGCATAATGACAGTATGAGCTATTGCTATTACTTGGCATCTGCTGTTCATTACAGGGTTCTTGAAATGTCGAAGAATTAGAGAATTCTGATTTGCTGATTCCCGATTGATAGGGAAATGCCCTTGAAAAGTTTTAATATTTGAAAAATTCAGGAAAAAGTCTTGAATAATTTGCTATCAGTCTCAACTGTAATCAAAACTGAGTCTGGTTCCTGCTTCCATGATGTAGTTGTTTCTGTTTACACTGGAAACCAGTCTTTGTAAGATCAAAGATCTTTTTTGCACTCATAGTAACTATATTCACTATTTGTCTGAGCAATTATGAGAAGAACATCAAGAAAACAAGAAAACAGCATTCTTTGTAACATCCATACAAATCTTGAGAAATTGCTTCTAAAGTTAACAAATTTGGCTTTGAAAAAAAAATTAATCAAAATTTATAGAATGATTTATAGAAGGTCCTGTATAAAGATTACACATTTGGTACTGATCCAATAAAAAAAGCTGGCACAGCAGAACATAGTTTAACATTAAACACTTTGTGGAAAATATTTTGGTCATCTCCTCTAAAACTAGAAAAGCATTCTGAACCAAATTTAGCTAGAACTACAGTCCAACTTTGATGACTCGAACACTTCGAAAACTCAGGGGACTAAGGAAAACAGTTCGAGCCAGAGGGGTGTTCGAGATATCGAGGTCAAACTATGTTTAAACTTGAACAAAGGGTCCACGAAAATGGTTCCAGACATCCATGGTGTTCGACTTATTGCAGTTTGAGCCATCAAAGTTCTACTGTATTTATGAAATGTGACAAACATAGCTTAATATTGGCTCTTTTTCTTCATCTGTGATGAAACTATAGTAAGCAAATTTTACAAACTGTACTGGCATGATTTAACTGGAAGGTTATATACAATGATTTTACTTGAACCTGAAAGAAAATATTTTAATTTATTCAAAATTTATGCATTATCTATATGGTTGTAAGGAACATCCTATTTCGAGTCCTGTCAGATGTGTGCTTCCCATTTGACCAAATGGAGTCAGTAAAAAAATGTAGTGAATTATGAATTTATCATTTCATTTTTGCGTCGCCTGCTGGAAGCAGAGTCGATACATAGGGATTATTATCTGTCGTCTTACGTCGTCGTCCTGCGTCGTCTGTTGGTTTTTAGCTCACCTGGCTATGCCAGGGTGAGCTTTTACCATCACTATGCGTCCGTCGTCCGTCATCTGTCTGTCCGTCCGTCAACAATTTAAAAAATCTTCTCCTCTGAAACCGCTGGGCCAAATGTAACCAAACTTGACTTGAATCATCACCAGGGTATGGCTTCTCAAAATTGTGTTCGATTAGTTGGCTGGTCAAACAACATGGCCGCCATTGCTAAAAATAGAACATAGGGGTAAATTGCAGTTTTTGGCTAATAACTCGAAAACCATTACAGATATCAAAAATCTGACATGGCGTAAAAATGATCAGCATGATGAGATCTACCTGCTGTGCAATTTTGAAGAAAATCTGAAAACCCATGTCGGAGTTGTAGCCCTTTTTCCGTTAAATTTTCAAAATTTTTGCATTTTTTATTTTTTATTTCAAAAACTGTAACAGATAGAGGTCAAGTGTAATTTGCAAAAATGTTCAGCATATCAAGATCTACCCACCCTGAAATTTTGAAGAAAATCCATAAACCTTTGTAGGAGTTATTGCCCTTTTTTCACCGAATTTTTAAAATTTTTGTATTTTTCATCTTTTATTTCCAAAACTATAGAAGATACAGGTTAAGTGTAAATTGATGAAATGTTTGCCATGCTGTGGCGACTTCAAAACTGATGTTCAAAATTGTTCCTCGACGGCCATTTTCAAAATGGCTGCCAAAAATTGCGGGAAAATTCAACATTGTCTGATTTCAACGAAATTTTGTTTCCAAATAGATATTGATGTTGCGACTTCAAAACCGGTGTTGAAAATTGTTCGGTGACTGCCATTTTGAAAATGGCCGCCAAAAAAGGCGGGAAAATTCAACATTGTCCCATTTCAATCAAATTTGGTTTCCAAAAGGATATTGATGTTGCGACTTTTAAAACCAGTGTTGAAAATTGTTCGTTGACCGCCATTTTCATAATGGCCACCAAAAAAGGTGGAAAAATTCAACATTGTCCGATTTCAACGAAATTTGGTGTCCAAATAGATATTGATGTTGCGACTTCAAAACCGGTGTTGAAAATTGTTTGTTGACTGCCATTTTCAAAATGACGTCTCAGCTTCAAAACTGGTTTGAAAGTGGTCCTTAGCAAGAACTTTTTTTGTCAAAACAGCCCAACAAAGAAATATAGTAAAACATGATCAGACTTTAAAAACAGTTCAAAATATTGGAGGTGTTTGAGCTACTAAAGTTTGAGAAACTAAAGATCAACTGTATAACTTGCAATGTTACCTTGATTGTGTCAAATGAAAGCCAGGTGAGCGATACAGGCTCCTGGGAGCCTCTGGTTGTATCCATAACTCCTTCAAAACTGCTGGTCCGATTCCAACCAAACTTTCAGGATATGACATTCACCTGGTGTAGTCGTGCATCTGATACTTAGAATATTGTTTTTACAGATTTTAGAGGTTCACGGAGCCAAAATAGCTCATTTGTTATCCCCTTGCCCAACGGAGTTAGGGAGGGGATATAGCATCTCGCCCGTCTGTCCGTCCAAGTGCAGTCTGTGCCAAAAACTTTTTCATTCACTAGCCCTAAGGGGCTAGTAAGGTCCGGTGTTGTACTAGCCCGAACTCAATTTCACTAGCCCTTATAGAAGATTCTTTGTTAAAAAGGTACAATTTTAACTAGCCCACCGGGCTAGTGACTCCAAATTTTTACTAGCCCGAGATTGATTTTACTAGTCTCGGCGTAGGGCTAGTGGCTAACGGCACAGACTGCAAGTGTCCGTCCGTTCGTCCCACCTCAGGTTAAAGTTTGTGTTAAGGTTCATATCTGAGAAACTACATGAGGCACATCAATCATCTTTGGTCAGTGGATGCATCTTGGAGAGTGATGCTGCTTCAGATTATAATTTGGTCACTCTGACGTACATTTCATGCTTCAATGACTCAGATTTAAGTTTGTATTAAGGTTCATATCTGAGAAACTACATGTGGCACATCAATCATTTGTGGTCAGTGGATGTGTCTTGGAGAGTGATGCTGCTTCAGATGATAATTGGGTCACTCTGTCCTACATTATACGCTTCAATGACTCAGGTTAAAGTTTGTGTTAAGGTTCATATCTGAAAAACTACATGTGGCACATCAATCATCT
>MJUU01042202.1:7054-22110 GCA_002080025.1 Modiolus philippinarum | reverse complement strand
CTCAGGTTAAAGTTTGCGTTAAGGTTCATATCTGAGAAACTACATGAGGCACATCAATCATCTTTAGTCAGTGGATGCATCTTTGAGAGTGATGCTGCTTCAGATGATAATTGGGTCACTCTGACCTACATTTTACGCTTCAATGACTCAGGTTAAAGTTTGTGTTAAGGTTCATATCTGAAAAACTACATGTGGCACATCAATCATCTATGGTCAGTGGATGCGTTTTGGAGAGTGATGCTGCTTCAGATGATAATTGGGTCACTCTGACCTACATTTTACGCTTCAATTACTCGGGTTAAAGTTTACTTTAAGGTTCATATCTGAGAAACTACATGTGGCACATCAATCATCTTTGGTCATTGGATGCATCTTGGAGAGTGATGCTGCTTCAGATTATAATTTGGTCACTCTGACCTACATTTCATGCTTCAATGACTCAGGTTAAAGTTTGTACTAAGGTTCATATCTGAGAAACTACGTGTGGCACATCAATCATTTGTGGTCAGTTGATGCGTCTTGGAGAGTGATGCTGCTTCAGATGGTAATTGGGTCACTCTGACCTACATTTTACGCTTCAATGATTCAGGTTAAAGTTTGTGTTAAGGTTCATATCTGAGAAACTACATGTGGCACATCAATCATCTATGGTCAGTAGATGCGTCTTGGAGAGTGATGCTGCTTCAGATGATAATTGAGTCGCTCTGACCTACATTTTACCCTTCAATGACTCCCTTTAAAGTTTACGCTAAGGTTCATATCTGATAAACTACATGTGGCACATCAATCATCTTTGGTCAGTGGATGCATCTTGGAGATTGATGCTGCTTCAGATGATAATTGGGTCACTCTGACCTACATTTTACGCTACAATGACTCAGGTTAAAGTTTGCATTAAGGTTCATATTTGAGATACTATGTGTGGCACATCAATCATCTTTGGTCAGTGGATGCGTCTTGGAGAGTGATGCTGCTTCAGATGATAATTGGGTCACCCTGACCTACATTTTATGCTTCAATGACTCAGGTTAAAGTTTGTGTGGATGTTCATGTATGAGGTTCCCTATGTGTCACATCAATCATCTGTTGTCAGTGGATGCATCTTCGAGAGTCTTGCAGCATCAGATGATAATTGGGTCACTTTGACCTACATTTTACACTTGACTGACTTTGGTTGAAGTTTCCATTAATGTTTATATCTGAGCTACTACAAGTTGCACATCAATGATCTTACTGTTCAGTGGATGTACCTTTGACATTCATACATCTATAGATTATGTTAAGGTTATTATTTCTTGACAGTGGGCGAGGGGATTAGCTGTCGTTTGCGACTGCTCCCTCTTCTAGTTAATTTGGATTTTGTATCCGCAACTCCTTCAAAACTGCTGGTCCGATTCTAACTAAACTTGCAGGATATGTTGTTAACCTGGTGTAGTCGTGCACCTGATACTTAGAAATTTTGTTTTACTGATTTTAGAGGTTTACAGAGCCCAAATAGCTCATTTGTTAATCTGGTTTGTTAATCCCAAACTCCATCATAACTACAAATGATTACAAGTAGGATTTCATCCAAACTTGCAGGATATATTGTTCATCTGATTAAGTTGTGCATCAGATACGTAAAAGTTTGATTTTATAGATTTTAGAGGTTCACAGAGCGAAAAAAGCTCATTTGTTAATTCAATTTGTTAATATTGAACTCATTCAAAGCTGTAAGTCATATTCAAACCAAACTTTCATTATATGTTGTTCACCTGATATGATTGCAAACCTGATACTTTAAATTTTAATTTTACAGATTTAAGAGGTTCACTGAGCCAAAATAGCTCACTTGTTAATATGCTTTGTTAACCTGAATAAGTCCTTCAAAAATAGAATTCATCTTTTAAACAAATTTGCAGGATTTGTTTTTCTCCTAATCTTAACATGCTCCTTGTACGTAAAATTTAAATTTAACAGATTGTAGAGGTTCACTGGGCCAAAAATGGCTCTTTTGTAGTGCAGGTGACACAAGTGTTCCATGGAACACCCATCAATTTTTTTCAGTTTCTTCATGACAGATCAATTTCAAAATTTGTATGAAGCCCCTATATGAATAGTTGTAAGGAATGTCCTATTTGAGTATTGGCAGATTTGTACCTCCTGTTTTGATGAAATATGGACTTAGTTATGACCCTATATTTCAAAGATCCTCTCCTCTGAAACTACTTGGCATATTGAAACCAAAGTTTGTCTTAATGGTCCTTAGATGGCCCCTTTTAAAAAATATGTCTGGCAAGTCCATAGCATATCAAAGATGGCTGCCAGCAAGGAACATGGTTTAAACATTTGACCCTATGGGAAAACATTCAAAGATATTCTCTGAAACCACTGGGCCAATTAAACTTGGTTACAATAGTCCCCTTTAAAAAATGTGTCCTTCAAGTCAGCATGTCATCCAAGATGGCCAGCATCAGGGATCTTTGTCGAAAATTGGACCCTAACATAAAAAATCTCCTCCTCTGATACAACAGGGCCAATTTGAACCAAACTTGGTCACAATTGTCCTTAGTTGGACTCTTTTAAAAAAATGTGTCTAGCAAGTCTTTATCATATCCAAGATGGCCACCAGCAGGGAAGGTTTTTTTTAACATTGGACCCCAAAGAGCTACTCCTCTGAAATGCTTGGTAAGTTGGAACCAAACTTGGTACCAATAGTCCTTGGGTGGTCCCCTTTACAAAATGTGTTGGGCAAGTCGGCATGTCATCCAAAATGACAGCCAGGGTGGATCTTTGTTGAAAATAGACCATTTGCCAGTTCTGCAATCAACAGAATGAATTTAGCAAAACCCAAAAGGGAGGTAATTTTTTGAAAAATCTCAAGGGGACAGAATGGTTCCCTGCTTGTGAAAACCAGCCAAAATATAAATCGTTTTTAATTAAAAGTTATGATAGTTTAACCTTTAGCAGACATTTAGTTGGCAACATAATTCAAAACCGAATCCAAAATAGCGCTTACCATTCTTTAAAGTGTTGCTTGTTTCAAGTAAAAAAATTAACAGCTGTACAAACTTGAACGATCTTCTCAGTGACTAAGAAAGTATTTAAAAAATAGAAAATGTGCCAACTTACTGCAGAATATCATAAATATTGAGTAGGGAATTACTTTGTCCAGTCTGGCTATATACGAAGACCATACTTCAAAACAAATGTGCATTTTTAATGTTTGTTTGTCTGGTGTAGGAGTTATTTCCCTTTAAAGGTCTGACCAAAAAAAAACAAAATTTGACTAGAACTGCCAAGAACTCCTGTAATTCGCAAATCATCTATTGGACCCTATATTTAAAATTCTCCTCTGAAACAACTGGGCCAATTGGAACCAAACTCGGTCACATTGGTCCTTAGGTGGCCCCTTTAAAAATTTGTCAATCAAGTCCATAGCATATCCAAGATGGCTGCCAGGGGCAACATGATTTTAACACTGGACCCTATGGAGAAGTATTCAAAGATTTTCTAATCTGAAACTGCTGGGCAAATTGGAACCAAACTTGGTCACAATAGTCCATGGGAGGTCTCTTTTAATAAACATGTCCGGTAAGACAGCATGTTATCTAAGATGGTTAGTTGCCAGCGGGGAACTTTGTCACAAATTGAACAATTTATTCAAAAATCTTCTCGGAAAATACTGGGCCAATGGGAACCAAATTTGGTCACAATGGTCCTTCGATGGCCCCTTTTAAAAAATATTTTCTGCAAGTCTGCATCATATCTGATATCCAAGATGGCATGGTTTTAACATTGGACCATATGGGGAAACATATTCAAAGATCTTCTCCTATGAAAGTACACGGCCAAATGGAATCATACTTAGTCAAAATGGTCCTTACTTGGTCCCCTTCTTTAAATGTGTTGGCATGTCTGCATAGCATCCAAGATGATGGCCAGGAGGGAACATAGTTTAATAATGGACCCTATGGGGAAATGTATTTTAAGATCTCTAAAACTACTTGGCCAATTGGAAAGAAACTTTGTCACAAAACTTGGCCCCCCTTTCAAAAAAAGTGTCTGGCAAGTTGGCATCACATTCAAGATGGCCGCTAACAGTTAACATAGTTTAGCTTTGGACCATATGGGCAAATATATTTAAAGATTTTCTCCTCTGAAACTACTTGGCCAATTGGAACCAATCATTGTCATAAATGTCTATAAACAAACTTGAAAATGAGACCCTTAAACATTGGGGATACAGTTTTTTGGTAGGGACCATTTAAAGACCATTGTGAGTAAGTTTGGTTCAAATTGGACTTGTGGTTTCTGAGAATTCTTTGAATGAGTTTTCAATCAGGTCCTACATTAAACTATGTTCACCTCTAATACCCATCTCAGATAAGGTGAAGACCTGCTCTATACCCTGATAGGAAGGGGACCATCTAAAGAGCATTCAGACAACCTTTTTTAGCTCACCTTACGAAGTGAGGGGGGCTTATGTGATACCCATAGCATCAGCGTGGGTGTCCGTTCAGGAAGAATAGTTAAAGTCCATTCCTGCTTACTGACTTGTCCAACATCAACCATATTGGTAAGAATGATGCATTTTCGAATTACAACAACAATGCATGCCTCAGATGCTGACTGTTACTTATATTTTACACATGAGCAACTTTTTTATTGGTAAGTATTAACATTTTGGGATGACAAGATCAATGTGCATGCTTTGATTGCTTTCTATGTCCTACATTTAAAGCATGAGTGAATTGATAAGGAAGAATGGTTTTAGTCCATTCCCGCCTAATGACATGTCCCAAATCAACCATATTTGTATGTATGATGTATTTTGAGAAGACAACAACAATGCATGCATCAGCTGCTGTCTGTGACCTACATTTTACACATGAGTGACTTGGTTGGGTAAAATGGTTAAAGCCCATTCCCACGTGCTGAGATGTCCCTCATCAAAAAAAATGGTATGCGTGATGCATTTGGGGATGAGAACAACAATGCATACTTCAGATGCTGACTTTGACCTACATTTTATGCATGAGCGACTTGGTTAGATAGAATGATTAAACTATACTCCTGCTCACTGACATGTCCAACATTCACCATATTGGTATGTATGATGTATTGTGGGAAGACAACAACAATGCATGCTTTAACTGCTGTCTGTGACCTACATTTTACACATGAGTGACTTTGTTAGGTAAAATGTTTAAAGCCCATTCGAACTTACTGACATGTCCCTCATCAACAAAAAAGGTATGTGTGATGCATTTTGGGGGTGAGAACAACAATGCATACTTCAGATGTTGACTGTGACCTATATTTTATGCATGAGCGACTTGGTTAGGTAAAACGGTTAAAATCCATTCCTGCTTATTGACATGTCCAACATCAACCATATTGGTATGTTTGATGCATTTTGTGATGACAACAATAATGCATGCTTCAGATGCTGACTGTGACCTATATTTTACACATGAGCGACTTCATTAGGTAGAATGGTTAAAGTCCATTCCTACTTACTGACATGTCCCACATCAACCAAATTGGTATGTATGATGCATTTTGGGATAACAACAACAATATGAGAAAGAAAGGAAATGGGGTAAATGTCAATGAGACAACATCCCATATCCAGGTTAAAACGACAAAAAACAAAACATCTAGGGGTCACCATATGGTCTTCAACACGGTGAGGAACCTCACACCATATGGTTAGCCCTAAATGGCCCCGAAAAGGTAAAAAAGTGAATAAATCAATGCATGCTTCAGATGCTGTCTGTGACCACATTTTGCACATGAGCACCTTGGTTAGGAAGAATGGTTCAAGTCCATTCCCGCTTACTGTTATTTCCCACATCAACTGTATTGCTTATATGATGCATTTACAACAACACATACTTCAGATGTTTACTCTGACCTATACTTGATGCATGAGTGACTGAGGTAAGCTTAGCAGGCTATGGCTGCCTTCTATGATTCTATTTGGACTAGACTGGAAATGTGAAATTATGTTCCTTGCTGGTTGCCATCTTTGATTAGCGGTAAGGACCTGGAAGATATATATTTTGGAAGGGACTATTTAAGGTTAATTGTGACCATGTTAGGTTCTAATAGGACTAGTAGTTTCTGAGAAGATTTTTAAATATTTTATGCCCTCGCAATAAGTCGTGGGCATATTGTTTTACCCTTGTTCGTCCGTCCGTCCGTAGCGGGGTACATAGTTTGTCCGGGCTGTTTCTCCTACAGTTTTTATGGCAGGAAGTTTTTATTTTGCAGATCATTAGGGCATATATTGTAGATGTGCCTTCAAGTATTGATTTTGATATTGGTCATTTTTTCCAAAAAATATAAGTTGTTGAAATTAGTCGTTTTTGCTATTTTCTCATATAGGGTACACAGTTTGTCCGGCGTAGATCTCCTACAGTTTTTATGGTAGGAAGTTTTTATATTACAGATCATTTAGGCATATATTGTAGATGTGCTTTTTGGTAATGATTTTGATATTGGTCTGTTTTTCCGAAAAATATACATAACTTGGTCATATTTTTAATGAATTAGACATAGGGGGTACACAGTGTCCGAGCTGTTTCTCCTACATTTTTAATGGTAGGACGTTTTTATTTTACAGATCATTTAGGCATATATTGTAGATTTGTCTTTTTGATATTGGTCCATTTTTTAAAAAAAATGTATTTTATTGAACTTTGTTGTTTTTGCGATTTTCTTATATAGGGTACACAGTTTGTCTGGCCAAGATCTCCTACAGTTTTTATGGCAGGAAGTTTTGATTTTACATATGTGCCTTTCTGTATTTATTTTGATTTTGGCGTATTTTTCTTAAAAAATGAACATTGTTTGACATAGAGGGTACTCATTTGTCCGGGCAACCTCTTCTACAGTTATTATGATAGGAACTTCTTATTTTACAAATCATTTGTAAATACATGTATATTGAAGATTTGTCTTTTGATATAAATTTTTATTTCGGGGAGGATTTTTCTAAAAATATACATAGCTGAATATAGCCCTTTTCGATTTTCTTATAGAGAGTTCACCGTTTGTCTGGCCAAGACCTCCTACAGTTTTTATGGTTGGAAGCTTTTATTTTTTAAATCATTTGTAAATATTTTACAAATGTACCTTTTAGTATTTATTTTGATTTTGGAGTATTTTTCTGAAAAAAAGATTACATTGGTGAACTTAGTGGTGTTTTAATTTTTCGTCTCGCCCGTGACGAAAAAGTCGCGGAAGCGAGACTTGGGGATAGCATTTCCAGCGGCGTCAACAATTGCAAATTATTGTGAATTAACAAGCTTATGTTAGTTGTAGGTCCATAGTATTTGATGTGCAGCTGCACTATTATGGGTACAACTCAAATCCCTACTTAGAATGTGGCCCTGGCCCCTTAGTCATGCATGAACGATCACATTAAGTTTTTAGCAAGCAGTTTGTACAACCTATACCAGTAGTCCTAGGCACTTGATATTTGACATGCAGTTGCNTCAAATCTTTATTTTTCATCGGATTTCAATGGGATTTTTTTCTTTGGATTCCTCTTGATCTAAGCTTTCTGCTTTATGTCAACGGATTTTGTGTAGCTCTTACCGTTTCCGAGCTACGAGGGGTCAAAGGGGCCAAAATTGCCGTTTTTCTAAATATGTCAAATCTTTTATTTTTCATTGGATTTCGATGGGATTTTTTTTCTTCTTTGGATTCCTCTTGATCTAAGCTTTCAGAAGATGGCAATGAATTTGGCGTGGCTCTTACCGTTTCCGAGCTATGAGGGGTCAAAGGGGCCAAAATTGCAATTTTTCTAAATATGTCTTAACTTTATTTTTCATCAGATTTGGATGGAATTTTTTTCTTTGAATTTCTATGGATGTAAAGTTTTAGTTGATAGTCTATATTTTGCATAGCTCTTACNTTTTTTTCACCAGTAGTCCTAGGCACTTGATATTTGACATGCAGTTGTGTCTTTGGGAGTACATACCGATTCCATGCCTGGATGGTGGCCCTGGCCCCTTAGTCACGCATGAACGATCACATTAAGTTTTTAGCAAGCAGTTTGTACAGCCTATACCAGTAGTCCTAGACACTTGATATTTGACATGCAGTTGTGTCTTGGGAGTACATACCGATTCCATGCCTGGATGGTGGCCCTGGCTTCTTAGTCATGCATGTGTGATCACATCATTTTTTTCCAAGGAAATTGTAAACACAGTTAAAGA
Organism: Modiolus philippinarum; assembly: GCA_002080025.1. Lineage (NCBI taxonomy): Eukaryota > Metazoa > Mollusca > Bivalvia > Mytilida > Modiolidae > Modiolus > Modiolus philippinarum. The sequence goes on along the minus strand of MJUU01042202.1, from coordinate 13,900 downwards.
TTATCTTTTATTTTTATTGCTGCTGCAGTAGATCAATGTGCAAATTAAGGCGATGCAGGGTGGGCGAGACATATCCTGTGTCCACAGTTTATTTGTTTTTGCCATTTTGACACAGAGGGTATGCAGCCAAAATATAGTTTGCGGGGGCATCATATGTGTCTTACAGACACAGATATCATTACTAAGAAACCACTTTTAAATCTGTGCCTTGCGCGGGGGCATTTCATCCTCTAGTTTCTTTAGCATTTAATGTTAAACTAGGTTGCCTGTTGGAGGACATCTTTGATATAGCACAGGCCTGAAAAAAAACACCTATAGACTAATGTGGTTAGTTTTATTCCAATTAGCTCAGCAGTTTGAGAACATTTTTGAATGTATTTTCCCATAGGGCCCAATGTTAAACAATGTTTCTCTCCGGCAGACATCTTGGATAAACCACAAACTTGAAAAAAAAACAGCCTATGTGCAGAAGACCACCTAACTAGAAGCTCTCAAGAGCCTGTATCGGTCACCTGGATCATGGCCAATACATTTAGTCAAATAAACTTCTATGCTAAAGGGTCTCAATTTCAATCTACGACAATAAACTTTTATGTCATAAGGTCCCAACATTTAACAATTTTTCATAACTGCCTGCAATCTTGATCAGCACCTCGTAAGTAAAATTCATGCCATATTTCTTTTAAATGCATTCAGCAGTTCTCTAGACGATCTTATGGTCAAATGTTAAAACTATGTTCCCCACTAGCGGCCATCTTTGATATAGCCCCTAACTGAAGAAAACATAATTTCCGTGTAGAGGACAACCTAAAGACCATTGTGGCTAAGTTTAGTGCCAGTTGGCTCAGCAGTTTCAGAGGAGAAGATCTTTGAATATGTATTCCCATAAAATCCAGTGTTAAAACTGTTCAATGCTGGTGGCAATCTTGGATATAGCACCGATCTGAAAAACGCTTTTTAGCAGGGGACTACCGACCAAGTTTTGTTCATCTTTGCTCAGTTGTTTCAGAGGAGAAGATCTCTGAATGTATTTCCCTAGAGTCCAATGTTAAAAAATGCATGGGTGTTCCACGGAACACATGTGTCGCCTGCACTATATATATTAAAGAATTCTTGTGTTCAAAATAGAATTACAAAGTCTATGTTGCACATCTTAATTATATGCTGAAGCATGCATTCCTCCAAGTTTGATAGAAAAATACAGGGCCATTTAGTAGGAGATGAGGATAATGGAGGCTAAGACTAAAATAAGCTAAAATGACAAAGTCCAAAAACAGCGTAAAATCTCAAAAAACAAAATTAAAGAAAAACAAAATGCATGGTGCATATCTTCAATATATACTGAAGCATTCTTGCTAGTTTAGTTGTAAAGTACCAAGCGGTTTAGGAGGAAGTGCGGATAATGGAGACATATCTTCAAGACTCCTCCTTAGACTGAAATAAGCTAAAATGACAAAGTCCAAAAAACAGCGTAAAATCTCAAAAAAACAAAATTAAAGAAAAACAAAATGCATGGTACACATCTTCAATTTATACTGAAGCATTCTTGCTAGTTTGTTGAAAAGTACCAAGCGGTTTAGGAGGAGTTGCGGATAATGGAGACATATCCTCAAGACTCCAGTAAGAAAAAATGACAAAGTCCAAAAACAGCATAAAATCTGGAAAAAACAAATTAAAGAAAAACAAAACGCATGGTGTACATCTTCAATATATACTGAAGCATTTCTGCAAGTTTGGTTTAAAAGTACCAAGCGGTTTAGGAGGAGTTGCGGATAATGGAGACGTACCCTCAAGACTCCAGAAAGCTAAAATGACAATGTCCAAAAACAGCGTAAAATCTGGAAAAAACAAAATTAATGAAAAACAAAATGCATGGTGTACATCTTCAATATATACTGAAGCATTCCTGCAAGTCTGGTTGAAAAATGCAAAGCCATTGAGGAGGAGTAGTTTCAGAGGAGAAGATCTTCGAATGAAAAAGAAAATCGCTGGATGAACGAAGAACGGACGCAAAATGGTGGCAAAATATCACCCTGGCTATGGCCAGGTGACCTAAAAACTGTGTTGTAGTTTTTTATTGTCTATCGTAAAAATTTGAAACACACTTTGTTTGTTTTCATAGCTTTTAATTGACTTAGTACAGATACATTGCACATAAACTAGTTTATTTTGTCGTGTATGTATATAAAAGTGTCGATATCCTATTACATGTACATAATTTATTTAACTTAGAATTTCTGCATTTTTTGGATCTGTAACATCTCCTTTGCAGAAACGGGCACAACTCGGGTTTTGTATCGGGTGCTATAAAAGACTAGATATATTTTTCTGACTAAAATTAACATTAGGACTGTAAACACTAAAGACACAAAGCCAATCAAAAGCCGATGTTTGATACTTAGTCTACAACAGTCTGCCACGTCTACTAGAAAATTAACAACATTACATACTTCATTTTTAGTCTTCACAAAACACTTGTATGTTCCTGTGTAACTTTCTTGTATCTTTTTCAGAGTAATCACGCTAAGATTTTTTGATAAATGCACACCAAAATTAGCATAACCATTGGTAACGATTGGGACTTTGTCCGGAATAATCCAGTTAATTTTAGATCTGTTCGTTGTGTCACACTGATAATGACAATACAGTAATCGAGTTGCCCCGTAATTCTCTGTTATTTTAGTCTGGACACCGACATTTTCTGTTGCTGTTTCTATGTCCGTTATAACAATGCGACGTCCTGTTTCACGATTACATGTGCCAATTCTAGAACTAATTTGTTGACTGGCTTCACTTTTCCAGATTACAGCATACATGGTTAACAAAGAGATGCATAACATTTCTTCCTACAAATCTGAAAAAAATTAAGGCAATATGAGCTGTGTTTTTTTCAGTTTTTATCGTCAGAAATTTTTTTTTTTTTAGAATTTCATAAGTTTATTCAACAGATGTCCTTGGTGATACAACAATCCCACCAAGGCTCTTCCCTGAATTATTAGTCACATAACCAAACCAGGGGATTTGGTATGTGAAAAAGACATGTTAATTACATTTACTATATATTTTTGTTAGTGTCATGATACAAATCGTAACAACAAAAACTTCTAATTGTACGATACAACATCTCATATTAATTCACAGAATTTGAGTTTTACTTTAAATATTTTGATAAATCAAGATAAGGATAAGAGCTGTCGTCCCCCACAGTCCAAGGACACCGAGACAACAGCTCATTTGGCACTGGATTCAAGTTGTCCGGATGTCCTTGGTCCTTAAGGGACGCCTCGCTCCCCTCTCTATTCGCTTTAATTTGAAATTAATATTTTTCGTAAATCCCTAATAAACGGGTCATCCAATATTTTTTTATCTGGACATGTATATAATTGTTCTTTCAAGTCTTTCTGAAATAAATCGAAAACATTGGTATTCTTTGTTTTAAGGTCTGAAACATAACATTTATAAATTTCAAATAATACAACCGTTAAAAAGAGATTTAGTCCATCATATTTTCTACAATCAATTTTATAGCCAAATACCAGGGAATTCATAAATATTACATGTAATACATAGAATGTCTTCGATTTTTTTCCAGAATAATTTATAATAGGTGCAAGTAATAAAAAATGTGTTCCGGATAGTCTTCTGTAACATTACATATATTGCATTCATTATTGTCAGTGACCTTCCATTTTTCTAAAAGGTATTTACACGGTAAAATAAAATGTAGAAGTTTCCATCGAAAGAGTTTAATGGTGAATAAAAGGATATGAAGTAAATGCGCATGAGACAAAGTCTCTACAAATACATGGTAAAAAACAAGCAAAGAACAACGCTTTTATTGTTGTTCTTCATCTTGAAGTCACCATGAGGCCTTCAACAATGAGCTTTGCTCATACCTCACAGTAAGTTCAAGACGGCCCCTAGCACCGGTTTAAGCGGAATTCTTTGCTAATTGTCGAGCAACGCTACATCCATGTCTTTCTTGGTCATGGGTGCGGGATTGTCAACAAACATCAATTAAACTGGCAAAGTGCTCTTACAATCACTGTCATCCTTTGCCCGACAAAGGCACTAGTGTCTTTTGCTAGTGGACAACTACAACATATAGACAAACACAGGGCACTCATCAAGTCGAATGTAAGAAAACTTGGCGTTATATAATAGTGAGATGTGGGCACTTAAAACAGGTGGTCTGGATTACATTTCGAAATTAATAAAATAAATGCCAAAATTTTAAAGTATCAATAGTATATCCATATGAGAAATTCTCTCACGCACAAGTACACCATAACTGAAAAATATAGAGAGCATACATCTCTCGCACGGGGAATCTTTTTACGGACTCCACACTGCAGGAGAGACAAACTCCAGTCGTAAATGGTGAATAAAAGGATATGGAGTAAATGCACATGAGACAAAGTCTCTACAAATACATGTTAAAAAACAAGCAAAGGAACAACGCTTTTATTGTTGTTCTTCATCTTGAAGTCACCATGAGGCCTTCAACAATGAGCTTTGCTCATACCTCACAGTAAGTTCAAGACGGCCCCTAGCACCGGATTTAAGCGGAATTCTTTGCTAATTGTCGAGCAACGCTACATCCATGTCTTTCTTGGTCATGGGTGCGGGATTGTCAACAAACATCAATTAATCTGGCAAATTACTCTTACAATCACTGTCATCCTTTGCCCGACAAAAGCACTAGTGTCTTTAGCTAGTGTACAACTACAACATATAGACAACCACAGGGCACTCATCAAGTCGAATGTAAGAAAACTTGGCGTTATATAATAGTGAGATGTGGGCACTTAAAACAGGTGGTCTGGATCACATTTCGAAATTAATAAAATAAATGCCAAAAATTGAAAGTATCAATAGTATATCCATATGAGAAATTCTCTCAGGCACAAGTACACCATAACTGAAAAATATAGAGAGCATACATCTCTCGCACGGGGAATCTTTTTACGGACTCCACACTGCAGGAGAGACAAACTCCAGTCGCAAATGGTGAATAAAAGGATATGGAGTAAATGCACATGAGACAAAGTCTCTACAAATACATGGTAAAAAACAAGGAAAGGAACAATGCTTTTATTGTCTGCCCTGATATCAGTCCCGAGACCTGATATTTGCCCGACGCGGTAGCGGAGGGTAGATATCGGTAGAGGACTGATATCAGGGCAGATACCGGAATAGACATGTCATAATCTTTTTATCACATATTTGACGGAGGAATGTTGCAAGCTAAAAAAAAAAAAAAATTACATCTTTATTTTGTTTTTAAAATGGACAAAATTTTGGCAAACTCAGATTGACCAACACCCCTTCCCCAAACCCATTTCTTTTTTATTGTTGCAATACGCATTGTACATGTATCTGTTGAGAGATGCGGATCTAGAAGGGTTCAAAATCTATATCTTTCTCATCTCAGTCTTGCTAGGAATACCAATGTTAAACTGCAGTGTTGATTTGTCACACATTCTATAATTCACTAAACATTCGAAAAGAGGGGGATTAAAAGCAACTTTTTGTTCCCTGCATATATAAGGCTTATGTAATTATTCTTATTTATAATTGACTTTAATACTATAAAATGCATGACGCACACATCACATAATAAATACATTACGAAACCCGAAATTCCGATATATTCATTTTTTTTAATTTGGCAAAGTAGAATTTCGTTGACAGTGCAATGAAAGCAATTAAAAAAAAGTTTCACATGTACAAGGTTGGTTACTATTTTTTTAAACGCTATTAATTTTTAAGTACAGTACTCACTTTACTCCTCTAGCTGTGTTTAATTGTCAGCTGTACACACAATGTACGTAAACATCCCCATTGTAGATATAGAACTGTATTGTAGATTATGGTAGTATCCTGGGTACTATATTCAATATCTTTATACTTTTATGGTAAAACTACGCAATCGCAGAAAAGTTTCTAATCATTGAAAATGTCGTTTCTACAAAATTATCTGGAAATTGAATTAATTCCAATCAACTTAATTAGTTCCAATGTTAGACATGTACAAATAAACTACAGACATGTCGCAGAATAGATGGTCTTTTCATTTGGGAGCCATTATTGTCAAGTTTTAACGTATTCTGGGGAAAGATTATTGAATTTTCCATTTTCTATATACGAGGTAAAATACGTTCAATTCAAAAAGCAGAAAACTAATACCGAAAATAGTGATAAAAGTAATCTTATTTTTAACGCAAATCAGAGTTACTCAAATAGAAAAGTCTCACCTTTACAGATAAATCTCAGAAAGGGAGATGCAAGGCAGTGTTTTGTACTCCTGTGATGTCTTTGTGGAATATTTTAGAAGAAGGTAGTTCTGATTTCGATGAAAACATTAGAACAGAAACTGGACTTTTTGGGTCAAACCATCTTGGCCCTTCCTTAGCGATGAATTTTCGGCATTTTTATCCCCGCACTTTCGAAGAAAGTTCGGGGATATTGTAATACCCTCCGTCTGTCCGTCCGTCCGTCCGTCCGTCCGTCCGTCACACTTTTCTTGTGACTCAAACTCCTCCTACATTTTTGGATTTAGGGATTTAATTTTGTTGTAGAATTGTTGCATATAGTGTGCAGATGCGCAATAAGCTTTCGGATTTTCGATATTGGTCTTGGTGCAAACAAGAGGCCCCATGATGTCAATTTTTACACATGTGGCATGTGACACAAACTCCTCCTACATTTATGGATTTAGGGATTTAATTTTGTTATAGAATTGTTGCATATAGTCTGTAGATGCGCAATAAGCTTTCGGATTTTTTTATATTGGTCTTGGTGCAAACAAGAGGCCCCATGATGTCAATTTAAACAAAGACCAAA
>MJUU01042197.1:18109-35689 GCA_002080025.1 Modiolus philippinarum | reverse complement strand
CGGGAAAATCAAAGTGCTCAGAATTGGATGAAATTTTACTGATAGGTTGCCTTACATGTGTAGAATTGACTTCTGGTCTCCATACTTCAAAATGGCGACCGGTGCCATGGAAATGGTAAAAAAGGCGGGAAAATCAAAGTGCTCAGAATTTGATGAAATTTTACAGGAAGGTTGCCTTACATGTGTAGAACAGACTCCTTCTGTCCAAGACCTCAAAATGGTAGTCGGTGCCATGGAAATGGTAAAAAAAAGGCGGGAAAGTCAAAGTACTCAGAATTGGATGAAATTTTACAGGAAGGTTGCCTTGCATTTGTAGAATTGACTTCTGGTGTCCAAGACCTCAAAATGATGGCCGGTGCCATAGAAATGGTAAAAAAAAAGCGGGAAAATCAATGTGCTCAGAATTGAATGAAATTTTACAAGAAGGTTGCCTTACATGTGTAGAATTGGCTTCTGGTCTCCAAGACTTCAAGATGGTGACCGATGACATGGAAACTTTAAAAAAGGCGGGAAAATCAAAATGCCCAGAATTGGGTGACATTTTACAGGAAGGTTGCCTAACAAGTGTACAATTTGGTTCCGGTGTCCAAGACTTCAGAATGGCGACCGCTGCCATGGAAACGGTAAAAAGGCGGGAAAATCCAAGTGCTCAGAATTGCATGGAATTGACAGGAAGGTTGTTTAAAATCTGTGGATCCCATCTAAAGCCTTTGAATTCTGATATGGGAGTTCGTTTGGGAGACTTCTTGTGTTTGCATCCAAACACAATTAATACTAGTTATTAAGTCACCCAAACGAAGTTTGGTGACTTATTGTTTTTACCCCGTTTCTTATTCTTATTCTTATTATTATTCTTCTCCGCATAAACTTTGTCTGACCGTTTTCTCGGAGATGGATTCACCAAACTTAATGAAACTTGAACCCATGCAAGAATTTTCATGGAATTTTCAAAATGGCCGCCGTTGCCATGGAAACGGAAAAAAGGCGGGAAAATTAAAAGTGCTCCGATTTGGATGAAAATTGATACAGAGGTTGCCTATGATGTGTGGAATTGAATTCTGGCGTCAGAATTTCCAAAATGGCGACCGTTGCCATGGAAACGGAAAAAAGGCGGGAAAATTTAAAGTGCTCCGATTTGGATTAAAATTGACACAGAGGTTGCCTGTGATGTGTGGAATTGAATTCTGGTGTCAGAATTTCCAAAATGGCGACCGTTGCCATGGAAACAGAAAAAAGGCGGGAAAATTAAAAGTGCTCCGATTTGGATGAAAATTGACACAGAAGTTCTCTGTGATACGTGGAATTGAATTCTGGTGTCAGAATTTCCAGAATCGTGACCGTTGCCATGGTAACCGAAAAAAAGCGGGAAAATTAATAGTGCTCCAAATTGGATGAAAATTTACAGAAATGTTCCTTACTATGCAAAGAAATGATTTTTGGTCTTGAAATTATCAAAATGGCCGCAGTTGCCATGGAAACGGGTGAAAGGCGGGAACATTCAAAGTACTCCAAATTGGATTAAATTTTCTAGGAATGCATGAATTCTGATTTGGGGGTCGTTTGGGTGACTTCTGTGTTTGCATCCAAACACAATCATCACTTGTTATTATTATTCTTCCATATTTCTTTATTCTCGTCCTAATGAACTTGTCCGCAGCAGATCTCAGAAACCATTGGACCTAGAATATTAAAACTTGGTAGCATATTAGCCCCATGTATCTAGATTTGCAGTCATTAAAAATTTTTCAAAAGGGGGTTCATTAAGGGTACTTTTAAGGGTATCAAAAAGGGGTGGGGTAGTCCTATAGTAACCCTATGGGAAATTGAAATTTTGAAAGTTTTTCAACATTTTTTTCACTGTTTCTCAATAACTATTAACACTAGCTCCATGAAACTTCAACAGAAAGGTAAGGGTCATGTAAGAAAGGGTTCCACAGCATTGGAAATTTCAAAATAACTACCATTGCCATGGAAACCATACCAAAAAATGAAAATTTTGGGAAAATAGTAGTTTCTGTTGATAATTAAGTATTTTAATTACAGCAATGTGTATTACTTAGATAATAAGGGGAACCCCTGCCCAAATTTTTTTTTGAAAGGGTCTGAAACTTCGGTGTAATGGACAAAAGAGCACTTTTTTGCCATGGAAACAAAACCAGAAACGTATTTTTTGTTGAAAAATTGAGTTTTCTGACCAAAAAAGAAATTTTGAGAAATATGTATTAAATAGGTTATAAGGGGAACCCCTGCCCAAATTTTTCTTTGAAAAGAGATCTGAAATTGGATGTAATGGACAAAAAAAAACATTTGGTTGCCATGGAAACAAAACTAAAAGCTAATTTTTGGGGAACATCAGGTTTTCTGATAAAAAAGAAGGAATTTTGAGAAATATGTATTACATAGCTTATAAGGGGGAACCCCTGCTCAATTTTTTTTTTGGAAAGGGTCTGAAATTGGGTGTAATGGACAAAAGAACACTTTGTTGCCATGGAAACAAAACCAGAAACGTATTTTTGTTGAAAAATTGAGTTTTCTGACAAAAACAAAGGAATTTTGAGAAATATGTATTAAATAGGTAATAAGGGGAACCCCTGCCCAAATTTTTTTTCGAAAGGGTCTGAAATTGGATGTAATGGACAAAAGAGTATTGGTTGTCATAAAAGCAAAACCAGAAATTATTTTTTTACATAGGTTATGAGGGGAAACCCCTACCCAAATTTTTTTTAAAAGGGAGTCTTGTAATGCCTTGGTATCCAATATGGGAGTTCGTTTGGGAGACTTTTGTGTTTCGCTTGCGAACACAGTTATTACTTGTTATGTCGCCCCAGACGAAGTCGGGGAGACATATTGTTATTCCTCCGTTTCTTTGTTATTATTACGCTTTCTTATTATTTTACTTCCAATAATTTTGTCCACGCGAGTTCTCAGAGATGCCTGAACAGAACCACTTGATACTTGGCACACAGTTGGACCACCATGTGAAGTTATGCATGACAGTCAAAAAATTTTCAAAATGGCCGCCATTTCTAAGATGGCCGCCATTTTACGTTAAAAAATAGAAGATTCAATAAATCAGAAACTGTTTTGCAGAATTTCTTCATATTTCACATAAATGTTCAGTAAGATGAGCCAAAGGAATTCTCGCGAAGAAATTTTTCAAAATGGCCGCCATTTCCAAGAAGGCCGCCCTTTTACGTTAAAATATAAAAGATTAACTCAGGAACTGCTTTGCAAAATTTCTTCATATTTCGCATAAATGTTCGATAAGATGAGCCAAAGGAATTTACGCAAAGAAATTTTTCAAAATGGCCGCCATTTCCAAGATGGCTGCCCAAAATACGTAAAAACTTCAACTTTGTCCGATTTCAACGAAAATTGATTTCTAGGTAGATTTTGACGCTGCAAACAAGATGGCATCTTCGAATTGGCTGCCAGGGGCGACATCACCCATTGCTTGCAATTGCAAATCTAGTTATTATTATTGTTTCTTATTATTATTATCATTTTACTTCCAATAATTTTTGTCCACACAAGTTCTCAGAGTTGACTGGACAGAATCACTTCATACTTGGCACACAGTTGGAACACCATGTGAAATTTTGCATGACGGTCAAAAAATTTCAAAATGGCCGCCATTTCCAAGATGGCCGCCATTTTACGTTAAAAAACCGAGGATTCAATATCTCAGGAACTGCTTTGCAGAATTTCTTCATATTTTGCAAAGATGTTCAATAAAATGAGGCGAAGGAATTTATGCAAAAAAAAATTCAAAATGGCCGCCATTTCCAAGATGGCCGCCAAAAATGCGTCAAAATTTCAACTTTGTCCGATTTCAATGAAAATTGATTTTTAGGTAGATTTTGACGCTGCGAACAAGATGGAATCATCAAATTGGCTGCCAGGGGCGACATCAGCTATTGCTTGCAACTGCAAATCTAGTTATTATTATTGTTCTTCCACACATTTTTCCGGACTATTTTGAGAAAACGATTTGATGTAAGGAAATGAAACTTGGCAGGAAGTTAGATCACCATAAGGAGAAGTGCAGGGTACCGAAACTTTTTTTCAAAATGGCCGCCATTTCCAAGATGGCCGCCAAAATACGTCAAAATTTCAACTTTGTCCGATTTCAACGAAAATTGATTCCTAGGTAGATTTTGACGCTGTGAACAAGATGGGAGCATCGAATTGGCTGCCAGATGCGACATCAGCTATTGCTTGCAATTGCAAAAAAAAATGGCCGACAATTCCAAGATGGCTGCCAAAATACGTCAAAATTTCAACTTTGTCCGATTTCAACGAAATTTGATTTCTAGGTAGATTTTCACGCTGCAAATAAGCTGGAATCATCGAATTGGCTGTCAGGGGCGACATCAGCTATTGCTTGCAATTGCAAATCTAGTTATTATTATTCTTCCTCTTTTTCTTCCGCCATGAACTTGTCCCATCAAATTCTCAAAGACTATTGGTCCAATCTAAACCAAACTTTACAGCAAGATGGAACCCCATCCCAAGATGTGCAGTGAGGTCTTGGAATTTTCAAAATGGCCGCCGTTGCCATGGGAACTGAAAAAAGGCGGGAAAATTCAAAGTCCTCCAAATTGCATGAAATTTTATAGGAAGGTTGAATAGGAAGTGTAGAACATATTTTGAGGTTGAAAATTTTCAAAATGGCGGCCGTTGCCATGGAAACTGAAAAAGGCGGGAAAATTAAAAGTTCTCCAAATCTCATAACATTTGACAGGAAGGTTGTGTATGAAGTGTAGAACATATTTTTAGATTAAAATTTGTTAGGATGGCGATCCATGGGAGGTTTGGGCGACTTTTGTGTTTCGCTTTGCGAACAGTTATCACTTGTTAAGTCTCCCAAACGGAGTTTGGGGAGACTTATTGTTTTACTACCGTTTCTTATTATGTCACCCCAGACGTAGTCGGGGCGACATATTGTTATTGTATTGTTTCTTCTTTTTATTCTTTGTTATTATTATTATTGTCCGGACTATTTTGAGAGAACGGTTTGATGTCATCAAATGAAACCTGGCAGGAAGTTAGATCACCATGACGCGGAGTGCAGGCTACGAAAAAAATTTTCAAAATGGCTGCCATTTCCAAGATGGCCGCCAAAATACGTCAAAATTTCAACTTTGTTTGATTTCAACGAAAATTGATTTCTAGGTAGTTTTTGACGCTGCGAACAAGATGGAAGCATTGAATTGGCTGCCAGGGGCGACATCAGCTATTGCTTGCAATTGCAAATCTAGTTAAGTCTCCCAAACAGAGTTGGGGAGACTTATTGTTTTACTGCCGTTTCTTATTATTATTATTATTCTTATTATTATTATTATTATTCCGACTTCTTCGCCACTGAACTTGTCCGGAAGTTTTCTCGGAGAATATTGGTCTGATCTTTATGAAACTTCACAGGATGATAGATACCCATGCCGCGGGGTGCACTTGGGTCTTGAAATTTTCAAAATGGCCGCCGTTGCCATGGAAACGGAAAAAAGGCGGGAAAATTGAAAGTGCTCCAAATTGAACGAAACTTCACAGGAAGGATGTATACAAATAGTAGAACACATTTTTGGGCCCAAAAATTTCAAAATGGCCGCCGTTGCCATGGAAACGGAAAAAAGGCGGGAAATTGAAAGCCCTCCGAATTGGATGAAATTTCACAGATGGGGTTGTCAAGATTGTGCGGAACTAAAACCAAAAGCTATCTCCTGTGTCCATGGGAGGTTTGGAAGACTTTTATGTTTGTATCCAAACATAGGAACCCTAGTTATTATTATTATTATTATTATTCCCTCTTCTTCGCCACTGAATTTGTCCGGTAGTTTTCTCTGAGAATATTGGTCCGATCTTTATGAAACTTCACAGGATGATAGATACCCATGCCGCGGGGTGCACTTGGGTCTTGAAATTTTCAAAATGGCCGCCGTTGCCATGGAAACGGAAAAAAGGCAGGAAAATTGAAAGTGCTCCAAACTGAACGAAACTTCACAGGAAGGATGTATACAAATAGTAGAACACATTTTTGGGCCAAAAATTTTCAGAATGGCCACTGTTGCCATGGAAACGGAAAAAAGGCGGGAAAATTGAAAGTGCTCCAAATTGAACGAAACTTCACAGGAAGGATGTATACAAATAGTAGAACACATTTTTGGGCCAAAAAAATTCAAAATGGCCGCCGTTGCCAAGGAAATGGAAAAAAGGCGGGAAAATCAAAAGTGCTCCAAATTGGATGAAATTTCACAGATGGGTTGTCAAGATTTTGCTGAACTCAAAGGAAAAGCCATCTCCTGTGTCCATGGGAGGTTTGGGAGACTTTTAAGTTTGTATCCAAACATAGGAACACTAATATTATTTTAATTCTTCCCTCTTCTTCGCCACTGAACTTGTCCGGAAGTTTTCTCGGAGAATATTTGTCCGATCTTTATGAAACTTCACAGGATGATGGATACCCATGCCGCGGGGTGCACTTGGGTCTTGAAATTTTCAAAATGGCCGCCGTTGCCATGGAAACGGAAAAAAGACGGGAAAATTAAAAGTGCTCCAAATTGAATGAAACTTCACAGGAAGGATGTATACAAATAGTAGAACACATTTGTGGGCCCAAAAAAAATCAAAATGGCCGCCGTTGCCATGGAAACGGAAAAAAGGCGGGAAAATTGAAAGTGCTCCAAATTGAACGAAACTTCACAGGAAGGATGTATACAAATAGTAGAAGACATTTTTGGGCCCAAAAATTCAAAATGGCCGCTGTTGCCATGGTATAGGAAAAAAGGCGGGAAAATTAGAAATGCTCCAAATTGGATGAAATTTCACAGATGGGTTGTCAAGACTGTGCTGAACTCAAATAAAAAAGCCATTTCCTGTGTCCATGGGAGGTTTGGGAGACTTTTATGTTTGTATCCAAACATAGGAATACTAGTTATTAAGTCTCCCAAACGAAGTTGGGAGACTTATTGTTTTTGTTGCGTTTCTTATTTTTATTCTTCTTTCTTTCTTTATTCTCGTCCGGATGAAGTTGTCCGAAGCGGATCTCAGAGACCATCAGACCTAGAACTTTGAAAGTTTGTGGGAAATTAGCCCCATATATGTAGTTGTGCAAGAGACAAAAATTTTTCAAAAGGGGGTTCATTAAGGGTACATTTGGAGGGTTCAAAAAGGGGTGGGGTCGCCAATGTTAACCCTATGTGAGAATGAAATTTTGGATATTTTTCACCATATTTATTACTGTATCTCAAAAACTTTTAATGCTAGCTCCATGAAACTTCACAGGAAAGATGTTTGTAATGTAAGGAAGGGTTATACAGCATTGGAAATTTCAAAATAACTTTAGTTGTCATGGAAACAAAACAAAAAAATGGAAATTTTGAGAAAATAGTAGAATATGCTAATGATTATATTTTGATTACAGCAATACATATCACATATGTTATAAGGGGAACCCCTGCCCAAATTTTTTTTGGAAAGAGGTCTAAAATTGGGTGTAATGGACAAAAGAGAACTTGTCTGTCATGGAAACAAAACCATAAATGTATTTTTTTGTAGAAAAATTGAGTTTTCTGCTTATAAAATGGAATTTTGAGAAATATGTATTACATAGGTTATAAGGGGAACCCCTGCCCAAATTTTCTTTGGAAAGAGGTCTGAAATTGGGTTAAATGGACAAAAGAGCATTTGGTTGCCATGGAAACAAAAACAGAAACGTATTTTTTGGTTGAAAAATTGAGTTTTCTGATAAAAAAAGGAATTTTGAGAAATATGAATTACATAGGTTATAAGGGGAACCCCTGCCCAAATTTTCTTTAGAAAGAGGTCTGAAATAGGGTGAAATGCACAAAAGAGCATTTGGTTGCCATGGAAACAAAACCATAAACTTATTTTTTTTGAAAATCAGGTTTTCTGATAAAAAAGAAGGAATTTTGAGAAATATGTATTACATAGCTTATAAGGGGAACCCCTGCCCAAATTATTTTTTGGAAATGGTCTGAAATAGGATGTTCTGGACAAAAGAGCACTTGTTTGCCATAGAAACAAAAACAGAAACGTATTTTTGGTTGAAAAATTGAGTTTTCTGATAAAAAAAGGAATTTTGAGAAATATGAATTACATGGGTTATAAGGGGAACCCCTGCCCAAATTTTCTTTAGAAAGAGGTCTGAAATAGGGTGTAATGCACAAAAGAGCATTTGGTTGCCATGGAAACAAAACCAGAAATTATGTTTTTTTGTTGAAAAATCAGGTTTTGTGATAAAGAGGAATTTTGAGAAATATGTATTACATAGCTTATAAGGGGAACTCCTGCCATTTTTTTTTTTTTTTTTTGGAAATGGTCTGAAATTGGGTGTATTGGACAAAAGAGCACTTGTTTGTCAAGGAAAAAAAACATAAACGTATTTTTTTGTAGAAAAATTGAGTTTTTTTATTAAAAATAGGAATTTTGAGAAATATGTATTACATAGGTTGTAAGGGGAACCCCTGCCCAAATTTTTTTCTTGAGGGAGTCTGGTAATGCCTTGAAATCCGATATGGGAGTTCGTTTGGGAGACTTTTGTGTTTCGCTTGCGAACACTGTTATCACTTGTTATTATTCTCCTTTCCGCACAAGTATTTGTCCGGAGTTTTTCTTTGAGATGGTAAGTGCTAGGGTATTGAAACTTGGTAGGAAGTTGGAACACCATCTGCATATTGTCTGGAAATTTTCAAAATGGCGCCGGTTGCTATGGAAACTGAAAAAAGGCGGAAAAAATTAAAAGTGCTCCGATTTGGATGAAAATCGACACAGAGGTTGCCTATGATGTGTGGAATTGAATTCTGGTGTCAGAATTTCCAAAATGGCGACCGTTGCCATGGAAACCGAAAAAAGGCGGGAAAATTAAAAGTGCTCCGATTTGGATGAAAATTGACATAGAAGTTGCCTATAATGTGTGGAATTGAATTCTGGTGTCAGAATTTCCAAAATGGCGACTGTTGCCATGGAAACTGAAAAATCGCGAAAATCAAAAGTGTATCAATTTGGATGAAAATCAGCACATCGGTTGTCTATGATGTGTGGAATTGAATTCTGGTCTCCAAGACTTCAAAATGGTCCCCGTTGCCATGGAAACGGAAAAAGGCGGGAAAATTAAAAGTGCTCCGATTTGGATGAAAATTTACACAGATTTTGCCTATCATTATTAACTTTGAAATCTAGGTCCATGGGAGATTTGGGATCCACAAGATCATAATCACATCTTGTTATTATTATTATTATTATACTTTCTTATTATTTTCCTGGAATAATTTTGTTCACGCGGGTTCTCAGAGTTGCCTCAACAGAATCACTTGATACTTTGCACACAGTTGGAACACCATGTGAAGTTATGCCTTACGGTGAAAAAATTTTCAAGATGGCCGCCATTTTACGTCAAAATTTCAACTTTGTCCGATTTCAACGAAAATTGATTTCTAGGTAGATTTTGACGCTGCGAACAAGATGGAATCATTGAATTGGCTGCCAGGGCGACATCAGCTATTGCTTGCAATTGCAAATCTAGTCTTTTTTATTCTATTGATGTTATTTTGGGTAGTGACAATAATGTTATTAATAATATAAAATGTGTATTTCTATGCCCGTTAAATCGTTATGATATCTCTTTCTTATTAAAGAAATAATTCAATGAGACTCCAATTTATCGTTGTTTTACACCGGGCTGGCCATGTATGTCGTATTATTTTACCCCGGGTGTTAAAGAAAAGTAAATGGACAGTCTGTTGTAAGACAATGATGATCTGGAGTCACCGTCAATTATCTCGATTCTAAAAGGACAATTACAGTTGCTTTTTACATTGATTAAACCTTTCTTTGTCTATAATTGTTAGGCTTTTCCACCAAAAAATATACCTACAAAGAACACTGTAAAAATTACATAAGAATGAACAAGTTGGGTTATTTGAATGTGATGTCACTGGGCAAGGTAGTTTTTAAATATTTGCCTGAAATTGGTAAGATCGTCTTTTTAGAATCTCTTATATCCTCCTCTCGATCTGTAAAATTATGATACGTTTTGTTTTTCATGATATTTTGTATTACTTAAGCACTTTATTTTTTTATCCATTGGGTGTTTTCACATACACCTACATGCGAAATGCAGCTGTAAAATCATGTCATATAAAACAATTAATGCTCGTTTCGAGATAATGGATGTATGTACCTGTACATTTGTCTGAAATACAGATGCATTTATCTAATATACCTATGCATGTCTTTCTGTCTGTATGCAATGTGTAGCCCGATCGACAAGAACATGTGAAGGATCCATGGGTATTTGTACAGATCTGATCACAATCGTGTGTCCCTAGCTGACATTCGTTATTGTCTGCAAGTAAAGTATAATTGATAGAAAATAGTAATAAGTAGTTCGTAAGGTTGCTCACTATTGTTTTTATACAATAATGCTGTAAGAATTTACCAAACTAGTATTGCTTTTCCCATTTAGAAGTACATTGCTCAAAGTAGCTTAACAGAAGATATTTGAATTAAAGTGGCTCACTCATCACATTTTTGCATTTGTGTCAGATTTCGGAATTCCTCTGGTTTTCTCCAGTGCAATGGCTTCAAAGAATTTTGCACACGGACCCTCACTTTTTATCTCATGAAAGTCTTCTATATGTAAAATTAAGACAAGTTTTCATAAAATCCTTGACATAACTTCCAAGCTTTTAGACAAAAAATAGTTCTAATGTTAAACTAATGGAAAATTCAGAGAAATCCATTTCCTGCCAAATTTTTAATGTCTTGCATCTTTGTTTAAAGCACCGAACCTATATATTTCTTTTGATAATGTCATTTACTCTTCAATGCTCAATCAATTGAAATAGATTTCAAGAAATCCTTGATATAAACAACACTAGGAGTGAGCCTCCTCAATGACATATCAAAAATGTAGTTTCCTTCCCTGCATAAAAATATCTGTACTCCTGCATATGAGAGTGATAACATGGTTCTTCCGGACAACTCGATAAGGTTATTACAGGGATACTTTTATTGTGAATCACTTGTACAAATGTAAAAGATGTAAACATTGGTTAGGAATAATATAGATATAATGGCAAAAATGGTGGATGGTTTATCGAAATAGAGCAGATTTGATTGTTTCTCTAACCTGAACCCCTAATATACCCTCGATTGGAGCAACTTTGATTTGTCTGCAAAATTATTGAGACTTTGGCGAATTTAATGACTCTAAAACGCTAATGTGGTCAACAAATTAAAAGACAAAACGTTATCAATGTGGTCCCGGAAACTCAAAATAATTTTAACCCAACTAGGCCTTCATAAACGTTTCTCAAGTTTGAAACGCATGAAGCCGTATATGAAGACCAAATTTTGATTAAATCTAAATAACATTTTAAACTGGAGAAGACTTCATAAATCAAAACTTATCCTTTGTCTTTATAATATATAAAATGCAAGTATTATAAACTGAAGAGCATCTGCTGAACTGAGTTATACTACAAAATCAGTATTTTAATTTGTTATTTTACTTTTATTGAATCGGTTCTTCTGTTGCTGAACTATTAGTCCCAAAAGAAACACAGAAAAAGTCTTCTAGTACCTCCCTACTGGCTCAAATACCGATATTCTAAAATGGTTTTAAATATGACGTCAGCATAGTAACCAACACTTGACGCCTTCACAGTGACCTAATAATTTCGTGATAATGTCCAGTTCGGTGATACTGAGATTATCAGTCTCTGTAGATCAAAGGAAATTCATACAAATTACCGATAAATAGAAATCGATCCGCAGAGTGTTTCTTATTTTACTTGCTTGTGAGTAGAATAGGTTTATCTGTAATTTGTATGAATTTCCTTTGATTTACGGAGACTGATTATTCCAGTATCATCTAACTGGACATTATGACGAAATTATTAGGTCACTGTGAAGGCGTCACGTGCGGGTAGCTAAGATGACGTCACGTATTGTACTACTTGTCGTGTTCATACGCGTACACGTTGAATGAAGAATGCATTTAAATTATTGCAATAAACAATAAATCAACTTTGCTTAAATAGAAAATTCAGTTTAAATTCAATTTATTTTACAGGTCTATTTATCATTTTGTGAATTCCGATAAAATAAATATAGGAAATTTTGTTTTTGATACGGACTTTATCACGACGTAACGCATCAAGCTCGCCCTAGTGGGCTCACTTGATACTGGCCGTGTTAAAAACGGTGTCAAAATCAAAATGTCCTATATTCCATATTTACAGCACGGCCAATTATAAGGTTATAATTTTTTATTTAGTATCCCATGTATTTGTGTTATTTTATGTGTTGTACAGGGTTATTGTATCAGTGCAACATGATATGTCTGAAAAGCAAGTGAAACACTTTTTTATCACGCAAATGATTTTACTCTTCAAGTAAGTCGGTTCTTTCTCCTAAGAAGAATGAGTTGTTCACACTGTGAGTGACTTGGTTTTGAATGTTGTGTTTTTTATTTCTGTGCTTTGTAGCTGTCTAGCGTCATTGTTTTTCATGTTCCCTTTGCCATGTCTTTGGACTTCTATTTTTGTGGATGCCGCTCCTTCGTTCCTTTGGTATCTTACTGCCGTTGTTTCGGAAGAAAATAAATGCCTTGTGCAATCTCACGTTATAAAGTGTCAACAAGAGAGCAATAAAAAATTGATGTTTAGATTTAAAACATATTCTCTTATGATGCACGATTATCATCTATTCCATGCATGGATGGCAATTTGTGGTACACAACGAGACTTTGAAGCTGGAGTTAGATATGAAATTGTTGAATTGCTTTTACGGGAACTTCATTGGTCGACCGCCAAGAAATAAAACATCACGATTGTTGTGATATTACTTTATCGACGTTTCTATTGGACAACTATGAAATCTCGTTGGTCGTGATTAACGTTACCTAGCAACGGTGTTGTTATCTGAAACAAAACCAGCAGTTCGGCACTAGATATTTATTGCATTTATTTATGAAAATCATAAAAGAAATAGTTTTAACAACTCGAAAGAATTGTATATCGCTGGATATCAAATTTCATTATTTAATTTCAAATATAATAAACTCGCCAAAGGCTCGTTTGTTATATTTTGAAATTACATATAAATGTAGTTGATATCCATCGATATACAATTCTTTCTCGTTATGAAAACTATAATTTTCCCAACTATATAGTAAAAAAGCCACATTTTGTGTTGTTAAAATAGAGGCTCAGAGACTGGGCCTGTATCGCTTACCTAACAAAATGCTTCTATGCCATGCATGACCAAAAAAGATGTACTTTACCAATGAGGTCTAATGTTATGCTACGTTCTCCATTGGCACAAGTATTTTTAGTCTGATCCTATTGAAATGAGTAATCTTTGCAAAGGACCTTCAATACACCATTCCATCACAGTTTAGTTAAATTTGCTTAAATAATTTCAGAGAAGATAATCAAAAGTATAGTTTTCACATACTGCCCTACGATGTTCAACTATGTTCTGGAACTGGAAACCATGTTTTTTGTTGGATCGAAATGAAATGAGCAAATTTTGTAAAGTACCTTCCGTACATCATTCCTGTAAATTAAGTTGAATTTGCTTCAGCAGTTTCAGAGGAGAAGATTAAAATGTGACTTTTCCCATACGTTCCGCACTGGCGGCCATGTTTTTTGTTTGTCTGATTGAAATAACATTTGCATTCCTACTAAAGGACCTTTGGTACATAATTCCAGTAAAGTTTGGTTGAATTTGCTTCAGTCCTTTCATAGGAGAACATGAAAATGTGATTTTTCAATATGGTCCAATGTTAAACCATGTTCCGTGCTGGCGGCCATGTTTTTTGTCAGATCAGAAGGAAATGAGCAATCTTTGTTAAGGACCTTTAGTACATCATTCCTGTAAAGTTTGGTTAAATTTGCTACAGTGGTTTCAGAGAAGAAGATGAAAATGTGTTTTTTCCCATAGGGTCCAATGTTAAACCTAAGTTCTGCGATGGCGGCCATCTTTTTATCGGATAGGAAAGAAACAACAATCTTTGTAAAGGACCTTTAGTACATAATTCATGTAAAGTTTGGTTGACTTTGCTTCTGCCGTTTCAGAGCAGAAGATGAAAATGTGATTTACCCAGAGGGTCCAATGTTAAACCATGTTCCGTGCTGGCGGCAAAATTTTTAGTCAGATCGGAACGAAATGAGCAATCATTGTAAAGGACCTTCAATACACTATTCCTGTAAAGTTTGGTTGAATTTGCTTTAGTGGTTTCAGAGCAGAAGATGAAAATGTGATTTTTCCCAAAGGGTCCAATGTTAAACCTAAGTTCCGTACTGGCGACAATGTGTTTTGTCGGATCGGAACAAAATGAGCAATCATTGTAAAGGACCTTCCATACATCATACTTGTAAAGTTTGGTTGAATATGCTTCAGCTGTTTCAGAGCAGAAGATGAAAATGTGATTTTTCCCATAGGGTCCAATGTTAAACTTTAGTTCCGCGCTGGCGGCCATGTTTTTTGTCGGATCAGAACGAAATGAGCAATCTTTGTAAAGGACTTTCCAATAAATCATCCCTGTAAAGGTTGGTTGAATTTGCTTCAGTAGTTTCAGAGGAGAAGATGAAATGTGAAAAGTTTAACGGACGGACGACGGATAACGGATGCCAAGTGATGGCAATAGCTCACACTGACCCTTTGGGTCAGGTGAGCTCAAAAAAGAAAAGACAACAAGAAACACCTACAATGACATATTGAGAAAAAGTAAAAACTTGTCAACTTTTATTATACTTTTATTCTTTACGTTTTTGTATTTGAATCGACTTTTTCCATACCTGTACAATGTGATCCAGAAAAGCCGGATAAACAGGAACAAGTATTAGGGGTGGTACAGCTTCCTCCATTTGGACAAGATGTTGAACCATGGCAAATTGCTGTTAAGAAATTATGTTAAAAGTAAAGGATATTGTTTTCCTGTCAACTTAAGCAATCGTTATTTTTATAGTAATAGCAATCTTCAAATTTATTTTTCATTTTACATTGTAGTAACCTGATATTGTCCTAAAATGATAAATAATTTGATATGTTACCGCTTGCCAATTGTAGAAATGCGCACATGCAGTATTTAAATTCACAGTAACTTCGGTATTTAGTCATTTCTATGTGATTTGATTTTATCTGCACTGAAGGAACAAACTGCTGAAATGGCCATCTACAGAAACTTTATTTACAGTAAGTTATTCTGGTATTTGTTATGTATTACCATTGGCATGAGCCGACGCCTCAGCTAAAAGACTGTGTAGTCCCTGGGGGTATAAACAAACCCATCAATTAGTACTTCGGTGCAAGTCCGAAACCCTGTTTTATTTTTAAACTTACATTATCTAATTTGGTGTTATTTTGTTTAAACTTAAGAAATACCTCAATGATGGAAGCTCTTTCCTTATTTGCTTTTGTCTATTTATTAAGATCCTATTGGTTATTTGTTCTCTATCGGCTTTTAAAAATATTTCGGTTATTGGTCTTCAAAATTTGTTGAACTGGTCTGCACTGAAGTGACATAAGTTTTCGAAATAGCCATAAGCAGAAACTAAATTTAAATTAAGTTCGGTAATTAGATAATTGAAGGTCAACGATCCAGAATCAAAAATTTAAATTTGCAATTACTTCGGTTTATTGTTATTTACGATACCAAATTTGAAAAATATTTTCCAAAAACCAAAAGCTTAAAAGAGTCGTTAAAAAGAACTCAACTTAAATATTATTAGACACAAAAGTGTCTTTTTAAGTATGGTGTAATGTCTATCACGATGAGTTATTTCAATGCTGTTGAACAAACATGTAAATTGCTCTACACAAACGAAAAAACTTTGCAATTACTGTTTTCTTTTCTCGGGTTAAAATAGAAGGATATGGAGTAGATGCAAATGCGGCAAAGTCTCTCCAAATACATGGTAAAAAGCAGTGTAACGACGTTTTAATGTTTTAATGTTTTATCTATCTCGTGGCTGTATATTTTAACAGGCAATATATATCATAAATCGCAGTACGATATATCTTTCTGGGGCTGTAGATGTATGTTTTTTTTTCAAACTATTATTCTAGCAATGCTAGATAGCGGATCTTGCATGCCTGGATTCGGAAGTAAATACCATTGGATCAGTAGACGGGATTTGACTTATGTCTGTCCCAGTGAATAAATATACTGACCCATTTCTTTATTGACGTCATATTGTTTCTAACAGATTGCTTACCGTCAATTTTCGGTATCATCAGATGTTAAATAGGCCTTCTAGGGAGGACACAACATGACTGGAATTTAAAATGCACCGTTGCAGTTGCACATATGATTATTATGCTGTATCAGTTTTAAATATGAATATAATGTAAAGCTCGAACAACAATGTGACGAGTTACAATGGTATGTTTGAAAACAGGACATCGTTTTAGGAACAACAGCAGGGCCCTGCATGGAGGAGTGGTTTAAGTAGTTAGTTTACCTGTATAATCGATGTGGTCTATCACCCCTGCGTTATAAGTTCGCGCCCCGCTTTGTATAAAATAAAAAGGATGCACTAGACTTACAACCGTAAGTGATAATCATGTCAGTTACCTGCCCGAGTCGGTGGCTCTCTCCCGATACCTTAGTCAACTGACCTCAATGATATGGCTGATGTACTGCTTAAACCCTATACAAACAAGCAAACAAAGAACAGCAAAAAGATGCCTTTGCTAATTCCACAATCTGATCTTTTTAAAATAGTGTATTCGTATACATATGTCCTTAGCTAGCTGTCAGTAACTGCGAGCATTTGTCCGGACAGTACCTGTGTGTATTGTCTTCATGTTTTATGTACTTTGTTGTAAGGGTACTCGTCTTGATAAGTTGGACTTTTTTCTAGTTTGATTTTTACTTCGAGTCTTTTTGTGTATTTATTTTTAGCCATTCACCACACATAGGGGGAGGGTTTGGATCCAAGAAATCGAGTTTAACCCCACCGCAATTTTTGCGCCTGTCCCAAGTCAGGAATATGTTGGTCATAGGCTTGTCCTTGTCTTCTTATAAAATTTTAGTTTCTTGATATTCTGGTTATTGGATGTGGTTTGTTGCCATTGATTTATTCACTTTTTACCTTTTTGGGGTCATTTAGGGCTTGCTATATGGTGTTAGGTTCCTCACTGTGTTGAAGACCGTACGGGGACCCCTATATGCTTTGATTTGGGTCGTTTTAACCTGGATATGGGATGTTGTCTCCTTGACATTCACCCCATTTCCTTTCTTTTTCATATAGGTTGCATTTCTTATAATGTACTTGTATTTGAAATGCACCACACATTCACATTTAAATCTAACATTTATGTATATTCTATCGATACCATGAAAACACTGAAACTGTTTTACTCCATGAAATGCAGTTCAGAGTAAGTCAAGTTCAATAATTATAGAACGGAAAACCCATCATGGTAGAAATGAATTTGAATTATATTGAAGTGTCACTAAATACAAAGCTTACTTAAAAGGCAAAGTAAGGCTATCATCCGAAAACTATTATAATATTTGCAGGTTTTTGAATTATTTCAAGACGAAGG
>MJUU01042197.1:0-14931 GCA_002080025.1 Modiolus philippinarum | reverse complement strand
TTTTTGCAAATAACTTTTAAACGCTTACAGATAATAAAGTAAATATATATGTTTGAAGTGATCAGTAAGAAATGACCTTCAATTTGAGTACCATGTTGAAGGTCATAGGTGACCTTTGACCTTGACCTTTGACCTTATTAGGAGATAGACTCAGAACCCGTAAAAGATGGTTAAAAACTATATCAGCAAGAATGTTCAACATATCAAGGGCTACATTTGTTTCATTTGGATCGAAACTCTCCGATGACACCCTAGAGAGTTACTGCCCTGGACGCGTTTCAGAAAATATTTTTTCACATTTAACTTTTAAACCGTTACAGAAAGCATAGTCAAGTAACAAGTATTAAATTACTCAGCAATAAGAGACCTTCAATTTTAGCTCAAAGGTCATCAAGGTCAGAGGTCAAGGTCATGGTCATTGTTTAGGTTTTTTCAGTAAAATCAAAACAAAGGTAAGAGATATGTGATTAAAAGTAGTTGAGAAAATGTGTATCTCATTGAGGTCTACATTTTGTACATTTTGTCCAAAACCATTAGACCTTGGTTTTGGACTTAGGGCCCGAAGACCATTTTCAAGGTCCAATCTTAGGATTTTTTGCTTATATCTCGAAAACTCGTAAAGATACAAAGAAAGATTAAAATGGAAAAATTTACAGCACGAAATGCTTTACAAAATGGGTTCAAAGTCACAAGGTCAAGGTCCTCCTAGCAACAACGTAATTTGTCATAAAAGTCCTTAGCAATAGTACTTTTAAAGTTTTGTAATGTTGTAAAGATGACATTTATGACATTGCAAACCGGAAGTGACTTACATGTCATAAGCAACAAGCTAATTTTCGAAAAATTTCTCAGCAGCCACATTATGAAAGACTCAAAAAGTTCAGAAATCTTGTTTACATCAAATTCTGTTCAAGGTTACAAGGTCAAGGTCCTCTTAGCAGCAACGTAATTTGTCATAAAAGTCCTTAGCAATAGTACCTTTAAAGTTTTGTAATGTTGTAAAGATGACATTTATGACATTGCAAACCGGAAGTGACTTTCATGCCCTAAGCAACAAGCTAATTTTCGAAAAATTTTTCAGCAGCCACATTATAAAAGACTCAAAAAGTTCAGAAATCTTGTTTACATCAAATTTTTTACTAGAATGGACAATAAAACCGAAATAATTACATGTTATCATGATGAAAACTGGTGAAAGACCTTGCAATTTTCTCTGAACATTGACTTTTTAATTTTGATTTCAATTTATTGACATGTTTGTCTATATGTTCAATACAGTTTTTTTTCGAAGAATTTACGTTAAAATGTTTGTTTATTTAAATGCTACGAAAATTAAAGACATTTTCTTATACTTTATCCTATGTTGTGAAAAGCACAATATTCATCTTCATTTTTTATACGACCGCAAAAATTTTGAGGTCGTATAATGGTATGGTGCTGTCGTCGTCGTCGTCGTCGTTGTCGTCGTCGTCGTCGTTGTCGTCGTCTGTAGACACTTCTGTTTTTGGTCAATAACTTAAGTTCAAGTTGATCAATCTGTCCTTAGCTGATTTTGGCTTTAAATTTAGATCACTTTGGCTATTTGTTCTCTATCAGTTTTTAAACATCTTTGAGTTTATGGTCTTCCAAACGTTTGGATTTTATCTGCACTGATGAGACATAAGTTATCGAAATGCGCATATGCAGAAAGTAAATTAAAAGTGACTTCGGTATTTAGTTATTCCTTACTAAATTTTAACACAATGTTCCTTGACACAAAAGGAAAGCTTGGGTATGTATTTAATATTGTGGCCCCTCCCGTTTTTAAAAAAGGGCCAAAAAGGGACAAATTGGGTATTTTCATATATTGGGCTGTAGAATCTATATTATTTATCAGAATTTGATGGGGTTTCTTTCTGTGTACTCCTGAGAAAATTTCCAATCTGGAGTATGTCAACGGATTTCACGTCGGATGTTCCGTTTATGAGATAAATGGGGTCCAAAAGGGGCAAATCTCAAAAATATTAATTTCTTACTTTTTGTCCGATTTAGATGCAATTTTTTTGCAATGGGTTCCTTATGAAAAATTAACTTAGTGTTTAGCAATAAGATTTTTAATAATGTGTTTCTTTTCAGAGCTATAAGGGGCCAAAAGGGACCAAAATTGCAAAAAAAAAATTTTATTTTTTATCGGATTTGATGGGATTTTTTTCTTTGGATTCTTATTGTAAGCTTACAGTATTAAATCAACAGATGTAGCGTATTTCTAACCGTTTTTGAGCTGTTAGGTTCAAAGGGGCCAAAATTGCAATTTTTTAAAAAAAATGTAAAATCTTTATTTGTCATCGGATTTCAATGGGATTTTTTTCTTTGGGTTCCTCTTTGGTGGTATATCAACAGATATTACGTATCTCTTACTGTTTCTGAGCTAAAAGGGGTCAAAGGGACCAAAATAAGTAGGCCTTCTTTATGTCCAGCTGATTACTGTGTCAAGCTCTTTACTGTGTCCACATTCACTTTATATTACACTTGTTCAAATTTCAGTGGTCGAAATGCTGCGGTCGTATTATGCTGCGCTCGGCGTAGCCCTTTATTGGCATTTGTCCAATAAGATATTGAAACTTCTGTAACATGATTAATGACTATTTAACTTGCATATGAAATGGGGGTAATAACAAAATTACTGAAGAGAATTGTCAAGAGCCAAAGTCCATGAGGCAATGGTCCTGACTTGGTACAGTCATTTCAAAAGAAATGGTGGGTTTAACCGGTTTTATGGTGCGCCACCCCCACAAACAGATTGGCTAAAGGAAATTCTGATTTCTGAAGGTGAATTATAATTTTTCTCACTTGTCCCCTGCCTTTGCAACTATGTGCATGATAACCGTATATAGAATATTGATGTTCTCCATGATAAAGATTAGATTTTAGCCCTGATCAATCATATTTTCATTATCAGTAGCACTAATTTATCTCTGAGTCGAAAACGGTAATGTAATGACACATTTATCTTTAGAACTAGAGGCTCAGATACTGAGCCTGAATCACTCACCTGACAAAGATGCATTTAAACCATGCCTATGCTGATGACCAAAAATGTTTTTCCTATAGGGTTTCATGTTGAGCTATGTTCTCTACTGACATCCATTTTTTTGTCAGATTCAATTGAAATACGTATTCTTTGTTAATATCTTTCCATACATTACTCCAATATAGTTAAGTTAAACTTAATGGTTTCAGAGTAGATATTGAAAAAAATTAATGAAGATTTTCCCATAGGATCCTATGTTAAAATATGTTCCGTACCGGCCACCATATTTTTTTTATCGGATCAAAACATAATGAGCAATGAGTTATGGGTCTTCAATAAATCATTCCTGTAAAGTTTGGTTGAATTTGCTTCATTTGTTTCAGAGGAGAGGATGAAAATGTGATTTTCCCATAGGGTCCAATGTTAAACTATGATCCGTGCTGGCAGCTATGTTTTTATTGGATCCGAACGAAATGAACAATCTTTGTTAAGGACATTGCAAAATTAGGTCACATTTGCTTTAGCGGTTTCAGAGGAGAAGATGAAAATGTGTTTTTCCAATAAGGTCCAATACTAAACGTATGTTCCATGCTGGCGGCCATGTTTTTTATCTGATCCAAACGAAATGAGCAATCTTTGTAAAGGACCTTCCATACATCATTCCTGTAAAGTTTGGTTGAATTTAATTCAGTGGTTTCAGAAGAGAAGATGAAAATGTGATTTTCCCATAGGGTCCAATGTTAAACCTAGGTTCTGCGCTGGCGGCCATGTTTTTATCGGATCGGAATGAAATGAGCAATCTTTGTAAAGGACCTTCCATACATCATTCCTGTAAAGTTTGGTTGAATTTGCCTCAGTGGTTTCAGAGGAGAAGATGAAAATGTGATTTACCATAGGATCCAATGTTACACTACTGTGGAAGTACTTTTATTCATGGACATCAATTTTCGTGGTTTTCATGAATATCACTGTTTCGATGGTACTCAAATACGTGGTTTTAAATTCCTGAGATCACAACTCTATGGCAACAATCAATTTGGATGGGAGCTGAATGTCAAGCTTAAAGCGAACCACGAAATCCACGAAAATTGGAACCCCACGAACAATAGTGCTTTCACAGTATGTTCCGTGCTGACAGCCATGTTTTTATCGGATGCAATAGTTCATCATTACTGTACAGTTTGGTTGAATTTGCTTCCGTGGTTTCAGAGGAGAAGATGAAAATTTCATTTCCCAATAGGGTCCAATGTTAAACTATGTTCCGTGCTGACAGCCATGTTTTTATCGGATCCAAACGAAATGAGCAATCTTTGTTGAGGACCTTTAGTTCATCATTCCTATTAAGTTTGGTTGAATTTGCTTCAGCGGTTTCAGTGGAGAAGATGAAAATGTGTGTAATACATAATTTCTGTGCTGGCGGCCATGTTTTTTATCGGATCGGAACGAAATGAGAAATCTTTGTAAAGAACCTTCCATTCATCATTCCTATTAAGTTTGGTGGAATTTGCTTTAGTGGTTTCAGAGGAGAAGATGAAAATGTGATTTTTCCCATAGGTCCAATGTAAAACGTAAGTTCCTCGTTGGCGGTCATTTTTTTATCGGATGGGAACGTAATGTCATTGAGCTATCTTTGTTGAACACTTTCCATACATCATTCCTGTAAAGTTTGTTTGAATTTGCCTCAGCGGTTTCAGAGTATAAGATGAATTTGGAGTTTTCCCGTAGGGTCCAATGTTAAACCTAAGTTCAGCACTGGCGGCCATGTTTTTTATCGGATCGGAACGAAATGAGCAATCTTTGTTTAAGACCTTATGTACATCATTCCTGTAAAGTTTGGTTGAATTTGGCTCAGTAGTTTCAGAGGACGAGATGAAAATGTGATTTTTTTTCCTTAGGATTTAATGTTAAACCTAAGTTCAGCGCTGGCTGCCATGTTTTTAATCAGATCCGAACGAAATGAGCAAACTTTGTAAAAGACCTTCCATACATCATTCCTGTAAAATTTGGTTGAATTTGCTTCAGTGATTTCAGAGGAGAAGATGAAAATGTGAAAAGTTAACGGACGGACGCCGGACGATGGACGCCAAGTGATGGCAATAGCTCACACTTTTAATCATTTTTGAAGAAATATTGTGACCTTTTGATAATATAAAAAAACACAACGCGTCTTTATCGCGATATGTCAGTTGTATATCATTCTATTCATCAACTTGAAACACTAAATGGTGAATTAAAGGATATGGAGTAAATGCACATGAGACAAAGTCTCTACAAATATATGGTAAAAAAACAAACAAAGGAACAACGCTTTCCTTGTTGTTCTTCATCTTGAAGTCACCATGAGGCCTTCAACAATGAGCTTTGCTCATACATGTACCTCATAGTAAGTTCAAGACGGCCCCTAGCACCGGTTTAAGTGGAATTCTTTGCTAATTGTCGAGCACTGCTACATCCATGTCTTCATTGGTCATGGGTGCGGGATAAAACCTGTTTTGGGGTCACAGAAATACATGCGATTATACAGGATGTCCAAATACTTTAGCTGAAATGTATTCACAGCTGTATTTAGAACAAATGTATAGAATATGATTTGATAAGCTGCAGAAAACTCGGATAGAATATGACATGATGCAGAAATTCTGTCCTCGGATACATATCACGATGCAGAGAACTCAGGTGTCGGATAAGACATGTTTCACTGTAAACTGGTTAAAGAAAAAAAGTTTCTGTACAAAGTAGATCATCATTCAAAATGTGATTGCATATTCAACGATAATTAATGTCCAGCATAACTTTATGAATGCCAAAAGTGTGTCCTATATGCATAATATATCATCTTGTGTGTGTACTTCAACGGGAAAGTATTACAAAGGAACAAATGTTAGTCCCCGAGGGTATTCACCAACCCAGTAGTCAGTACTTCGGTGCTGACCCGAAAACCGATTGTATTGAAACTTGCAATATCTAAATTTTACAAAATTTTGTTTAAAACTAAGGAGTATCTCCCTCGTGCATAGCTCTGTCCTTAGCTGAATATTGGCTTTTCTATTAAGATCCTTTTGGTTAATTGTTCTCTATCAGCTTTAACATCTTTTCGATTAATGGACTTCCAAATGTTTTGGTGTTTATCTGCACTGATGAGACATAAGTTGTCGAAATGCGCATAGCAGAAAATGAATTAACAGTAACTTCGGTATTTTGTTATTTCTTACTGTATGAGTTATGTAAAATAATATGTGAAAAGCACATACCGGCTACGATAAAATAGGTTATTCCTGAATTGAGAGGTAGTCAGTAATTGACAAAGCTAAGCAATGCATTAGGCTTGCCTTGTTATATTGTTCTACATATTGGATCATCTTGTAGCCTTTCGACAAGGAGCAATTGCTCGTACTCAAAATGACGTTTAAATTTTACTATAATTCATTCCTAAATGTCGAACAATTTACCTACCTTTGCCCCTTATCACAGAAAAGCAAAAAGCAAAAACAACTATGTCACAACATTTACAACTAAACAAAGAACAAAGGAAAGAAAGCAGCACAGTCGTTTAATTAGTTTAAAACATGTTACGTTTTCAAATCATCGAAATCAAATTTTTACAGTGACAAAGTACTAAGTCTAAACCAAGAAATCATTGCTCCGTCTTTTTTGGTTTGCGTTTTTCAAAATTAATTTCATTTTGCATCTGAAAATCGCGTTTGTCGGTGGAACTATACTCTTTCACACGACTTCATTGAATTTTTTTTCAAAGTTTTTTTCGCACTTTATCGTTTGACGTTTAACTAAGTACCACATGGTAGAAATTAAAATTTTAAAACAAAATACGAAAGCCTTACAAAAAATAATCACTAGCAGATATGTTATGATAATTTTTGGCCATTTTGATCTTATCAAGAACTTGACAAGCCTAACACAATTTTGTTAAGACTGTGTAAGATATTCAGACATATTTCAAGATAATTGCTTTGAAAGACGGTCAAGACATGTTCAGTTTATCAAGTTTAAACAACACAGCTGCGTTCAAGGGAGATCAAGATGTGTTAAGTTTGTCCAATTCAAACAAGAATAAATCGGGATCTTGTTTATCTGAGCAAACTTAACTCTTCTTGATTCCTTCTGAACGCAATTAACAAGTGGATTTTATCTTGAACTACCTTAACATCTTGATCTTCCTTGAAATCAATTTTCTTGCTAACCAGCTTAAAATCTTATACTGTCTTAAACAAAATTGTGATAAGCCTGTCAAGATGGCGATAAGATCAATTGGCCAAGCAAGATTAAAACATATCTGCTAGTGAATATTGTACTTTTTCACATTCAATAAACCTATCATGGCACGCCAAAGCCATAAATAGAGGCTCAGAGACTGATTCATGAAGGGAAGATCACAGGAAACACTTACAATGGCCGAACATTACAATCACATGTCACAATCAACCAGGGAACTGCACAAGAGAAACAATAAAATGACAAAAGATAAACATAGATAACGATAGGAACTCGGGATAGCCGGACTTGGTACCGGCACTGGCACCGGCACTGGCAACAGCCAGTGGTAGGGTTAAACCGGTTTATGGGTACCGAAACCTCCCCTTTCTCTATCCCGTTTCCCTATAGTATAATAAACATACAAATAAAACCCATACAGGTAGACCACCAACTCTAAGACCACAATCTTGAAAAGGAAAGAATAGACAAAACGTAATTTAGAAAGATCAGTCGAGAAGTGCTCGCCGCTAAACTGCCGGCTAGCTCAAGGAGCCTAGTCTGCTGGTAAAACACTGTCACACTACGGAATAATAATCAAATTCAAAACTTCCCGAAGGGTTTGGTAAAGAACCATCATGGATTTCAGTAGTATCAGTGAGAGGCCAGTATAATTGTAAAATCTTTATTGCATCGCTTACCTAACAAAACGGCTTTTATGCAATGCATGACCAAAAATGATGGTTTTTACCATTGGGGTACAATGTTAAGCTATGTTCTCAACAGCATCCATGTTTTCTGTCTGATCCTATTGAAATGTGTAATTTTTGCAAAGGACCCTCTATCTACATTAAGTTAAATTTGCTTAAATAGTTTCAGAGAAGATGATGAAAAGATGGTTTTCTCATACCAGGCTGTAATGTTAAACTATGTTCTGCACTAGAGGACATATTTTTGTTGGATCAAAAATGAAATGAGCAATTTTTGTAAAGTACCTTCAGTACATCATTCCTGTAAAGCTTGGTTGAATTTGCTTCGGTGGTTTCAGAGGAGAAGATGAAAATGTGATTTTCCCACAGGGTCCAGTGTTAAACTATGTTAAGTGCTGGCGGCCATGTTTTCTATTAGATTGTAACAAAATAAGCAATTTTTGTTAAGGAACTTTCATACATCATTCCTGTAAAGTTTGGTTGAATTTGCTTCAGCGGTTTCAGAGGAGAAGATGAAAATGTCATGGCACGCCAAAGCCATAAATAGAGGCTCAGAGACTGATTAATGAAGGGAAGATCACAGGAAACACTTACAATGGCCGAACATAACAATCACATGTCACAATCAACCAGGGAACTGCGCAAGAAAAACAATAAAATGACAAAAGATAAACATAGGTAACGATAGGAACTCGGGATAGCCGGACTTGGTACCGGCACTGGCACCGGCACTGGCAACAGCCAGTGGTAGGGTTAAACCGGTTTATGGGTACCGAAACCTCCCCTTTCTCTATCCCGTTTCCCTATATTATAATAAACATACAAATAAAACCCATACAGGTAGACCACTAACTCTAAGACCACAATCTTGAAAAGGAAAGAACAGACAAAACGTAATTTAGAAAGATGAGTCGAGAAGTGCTCGCTGCTAAACTGCCGGCTAGCTCAAGGAGCCTAGTCTGCTGGTAAAACAGTCACAATACGGAATAATAATCAAATTCTAAACTTCCCGAAGGGTTTGGTAAAGAACCATCATGGATTTCAGTAGTATCAGTGAGAGGCTAGTATAATTGTAAAATTTTTATTGTATCGCTTACCTGACAAAAAGGCTTTTATGCAATGCATGACCAAAAATGATGGTTTTTACCATTGGGGTACAATTTTTAGCTATGTTCTCAATTAGCACCCATGTTTTCTGTCTGATCCTATTGAAATGTGTAATTTTTGCAAAGGACCCTCTATCTACATTAAGTTAAATTTGCTTAAATAGTTTCAGAGAAGATGATGAAAAGGATGGTTTTCTCATACCAGGCTGTAATGTTAACCTATGTTCTGCACTAGAGGACATATTTTTGTTGGATCAAAAATGAAATGAGCAATTTTTGTAAAGTACCTTCAGTACATCATTCCTGTAAAGCTTGGTTGAATTTGCTTCGGTGGTTTCAGAGGAGAAGATGAAAATGTGATTTTCCCATAGGGTCCAATGTTAAGCTATGTTAAGTGCTGGCGGCCATGTTTTCTATTAGATTGTAACAAAATAAGCAATTTTTGTTAAGGCACTTCCATACATCATTCCTGTAAAGTTTGGTTGAATTTGCTTCACCGGTTCCAGAGGAGAAGATGAAAATGTGATTTTTCCCTTAGGATCCATTGTTAAACCTAAGTTACGTGGTGGCGGCCATGTTTTTGTATGATAGGAACAAAATGAGCAATCATTGTACAGGACTTTTAGTACATTATTCCTGAATAGTTTGGTCGAATTTGCATCAGTGGTTTCAAAGGCTTAGATTAAAATGTGATTTTCCCATAGCGTCCAATGTCGGCCATGTTCTTTATCGGATCGGAACAAAATGAGCAATCGATTTATGTTAAAAAAAAACTTAAGCACATAATTCCTGTAAAGTTTGGTTGAATTTCCTTCAGTGGTTTCAAATAGAATTATGAAAATTTCATTTTCCCATAGGGTCCAATGTTAAGCTATGTTCCGTGCTGGCGGCCATGTTTTTAATCAGATCGGGAAAAATGAGCAATCTTTGTTAAGGACCTTTAGTATATCATTCCTGTAATGTTTGGTTGAATTTGCTTCAGCGGTTTCAGAGGAGAAAATGAAAATGTGATTTTTCCCATAGGTCCAATGTTAAACTATGTTCGGTACTGGCGGCCATGTTTTTATTGGATCGGAAGAAAATGAGTAATCATTGTTAAGGACCTTTAGCTCATCATTCCTGTAAAGTTTGGTTGAATTCGCTTCAGCGATTTCAGAGGAAAAGATGAAAATGTGATTATTCCCATAGGGACCAATGTTAAACTGTGTTTGGTACAGGCGGCCATTTATTTATCTGAACCGAATAAAATGAGCAATTATTCCTGTCAAGTTTGGTTGAATTTGCTTCATTGGTTTTAGAGGAGAAGATTAAAATGTGAAAAGTGAACGGACGGACGGACGACAGACGCCAAGTGATGGCAATGGCTCACACTGACCCGAAGGTCAGGTGAGCTAAAACTGAGATAATTTCAGATAATGCTTTATTGCCTGTCTTTTTGTGGTTTAGGTGCAGATGATATATCATTAACTCCTGATAATTAAATATAGAAAAAAAATTAACATAGGTCTCTATGAATTACAGAGATAATACATTCTTGCCTGGGGGTAATAGGGTATTATCTTACTTGTCAGTTTACACATAATGTACTTACTTATCAGGTAAAGGTAATGAACTATCTTATAATAGATCGCAAATTGACATATTTTTTAAAGACAAAATGAGTATCAACTCCTTAGTTCTATCGTTTTGAAGAATATTCTTAATGACAGAGAATACAAAATATTTCTTTAATTAAAGATATAACCTATTAATATTACATCTTTTTAAATTTTGTTCGGTCCTCGAAAACCGAACAGTGTGCAGTTTGTATTATGTAATTTTAAATTCTGTATTCAGATGAGTCTCCGTACAACAAGATTTAAGGAATATATACTTTTTAAATTTTCAGTTGATACAATGAAACGGTTTTGTTTATTTCAATAAACAATTGCTCAATTTTGCAAGGGTTTCACACTTACATGTATACTTCATAGAAAAAAACATTCCTGTAATAATCACGGGTGATCGGATGTCGAGACATGAAATATTGTGATATTATAATTTTTGATAGATAGACATAATTTTTTTCCATAAACCAGTTTTACAAAGACACGTAGAAAATTCAGAATAACATATCCGCACATAAATACAAAAATCACTACCAATGGGAAATGGATAAATCTGAACAAAAAGACAGAAAAAAAGAAGAAAATCTGTTACAATTCCAAAATTATCTAGGACAATGTACTCTTAATAGTTTTTAGAATAGATAATTTGATCAAACAGAGATTGAATTTTTTTCTATTTAAGTCTGATTGGTTACCAAATAAATCAGATTATATGCATAATTGCACGCCAAAACCACAAAAATGCAGATAAAACAGCATTACCATGTAATTCTATTTTATCTGCAGATTAAACATTATTACCATATAATTTCATTGAGACCCATGTTCAAAATATTCATATGCACTTATCTGGAGGTAATGATGAAACTAGATAATTTAAGGTAGATAGACACTGTTGCACTGCGCAATTCAATCGCGAATTACAAAAAATAAAGAGTCAGATTCGGGGTAGGTTTGATTTTCGGGCCGGAACAGTAATTTGACGGCTTTTCCTTTGTGACGTCATAATTAAATGACAGATATGAAACGTCATATTTCGTTTACTTTGCCGCGAATTAAGTCCCTTTGCCCATAAAGAATGTTTAATCCGGAAACTTTGCAAAATATCTCCGTTAAAAGCATGGTGTGATACATATTTTTTTTTATTGCAACTCATAAATTACATCGTAAACTATCTGTTCACAAAAATACATCAAATTTTCATGGATAAAAAGTTAATATCTATTAAGCTAAAAATTGCCTTTCAATATTTCCCCCATGCATTCTATATAAATTTAGGTGAAAAAAATGGCTAAAAATGAGCAAACTTTGATCTCAATTCTCGAAAAAGCAAGCATAATGACCCATACTTTTCATTGCAGATTTCGAGTAAGAAGGATTTGCCCTTCAATTGTGCCGACTTACAACAAAATCTCATGGATGTGAGTATTACTGTCTATCTACCTTAGGTAATGTGCACCTA
The DNA here is from genome assembly GCA_002080025.1 of Modiolus philippinarum. Classification (NCBI taxonomy): domain Eukaryota; kingdom Metazoa; phylum Mollusca; class Bivalvia; order Mytilida; family Modiolidae; genus Modiolus; species Modiolus philippinarum. The sequence continues at coordinate 2,827 of MJUU01042197.1, read as the reverse complement.
AACCACAAACATTCAGATAATATAGCATTACTTGATAAAATGCTGTAATATAACATTTGTGTTGCTTTGGCGTGCCATAGTATGACATGTCCTAATAAAAATTACATACGAATTACACATACAACACTTACCTATATCGGGCACATCTACCCCAGCCCAAAAATCCACACGATGTTGTGTAATGTGAGGTCCTTTGACTGCTAGCACTACATGTATATGTTCTGTAACAGTATCCTCCTTCTGTTGGTCTGTAATTGTATTAATTTTATAACAGTGAAAACTGGTTTCTTTTCATTGGCTGAAACCCTTCCACCTGGTATATTTGTTAATGTACGTTAAAATGTCAAACGGGCATTACCAATGCCCCCTAGTAGAGTGCCCAAGGTCCAAAAAGACGCTTAGTTTTCGAGTTTGGGTTAACAGAATCACACACAGCTAATTCTTGTTTTAAATGATAGAACAAGTATTAGATTTTAAAATTTTAGCTGTCGTAGAACGTTTCTGTGGTCACGATTTCTCTAATTTCTCCTTTTAAAGGGTACCCTTAAACAGTGCTTGGGATATGATATCTTTAAAGTTATAGAAAATAGTAGTACTTCCTTATATTCTAATGAAAAGTTATTCACGATAAAGTCAAGACCTGAAATTTTTATTTGAATCATAGAATGCAAGTTATTTTTGATTGGTTTTTGTAATTTATCGGTATTAATGTCGGGGTAAATTTTAGTCCAAATTAACGACATTTTCATTGAATACGAAATAACTATGCTTTATGTCCGAAAAATTCCAACTGTAACGAAAGTATATATACAAATTGTACATATGCACCAAAAATCATGGATGGAATGTCCACCGTTAAAGAGAAATCAACAATTAAAATGCCAAAATTTCCGTAAAACTTTCAAATTTTAGTCGATGTGAAAATCATGCCAATTGGTCATGTTCTTTCAAGTGTACAACGAAAGATAACTCTAATCATTTTGTCAAAATAAATAGCGGGAATCTAGTGACAATTTTACGTTGCTTGTGTTTTGATTTTCCAAGCACATGTGTTTGTTTTCACGTTTAAAATCACTTTTCCATATCATTTCAGATAATATAAGAGGGTTTTGTTTCAGTTGGAACGATTTTATTACGATATATATCAGTGTGTGTTTTAGGGGGAAAATTGAAGAATTAAGTACGATTTATTTCGCTTAAACTAAGTTTATTGTTTAGCGGTTCGTTTTAAAATTAATTTCAAGCTTTCATTTAAAGAATAATCCTATAAAAGTCAGAAATGCGCAGTTCTTTATATCCGAAAGAACCCCTTATATCACGGAGTTGCAAAAATTCAAAATGACGAACCTTTAAAACAAAATGCCAACTTTGAAACTTGTTGAATAAAGACAAAACACAAATCATTATCAAAACTAAAACTAAACAACTACCCCAATAAAATTTACAATAATATTTGAATTTCGTTGCAGTTTTATCTGTGAAATGAAGCTCACTTTAAAATGCATAAAAAAATTTCAAAATTTTAGGAACTGACCTTTGACCCCATCTAAAATAAAATGTGACCAAATTTAATATCTACGACATCGTCATTTCGATGCGCCATGGTATCCTCTTTCCAAACATGTATAATACAGGTGTGTGTTATTCCGTTAACCCAAAATCATAAAAAATCGTCTCTTGGGCACCCTACTACCCGGCCTTACAATGTGATGGTGATCGGGTGGTCTAAGGAAATAAATGAAGCACGGTTTCAAAGAGATTACTTCCACAGAATCAAAGATATTGTGGAGTAATAAAGTTACATTATTAACTGAACAGTCAATGAAGCATTTTTTTTTTCATAATGCTATATCAAACTGTAGAGACAGTTTAACTATATGGAAATACATGAAATGCTTAAATCCAAAACTTCAACAAAGCTCAGTGAAAGCTTTAAATTACAAAAATGAAGTTATTACAAATGACAATGAAATTGCAAGTGCATTTAATGAACACTTCGCAAATATTTCTGAAGGGTTGGTTTATTTAGATTATACCAAACTTATATAGTTTGTTAAAAATAAAGGTATAGATAAAATTCTTAAATTTAGTGTGCCTGAATTGAGCATACTTGACGTAAAAGTATACTTATAAAACCTCAACAAATCTAAAGCAACAGGTTTAGATGAAATAGGACCTAGGATTTTGAGTATGTGTAGCAATGTCTTACATGTAGCTCATTCACTGACGTATATATTTAATCTTAGTTTAAAAAGTGTTTTTTTTCCATATATTTTCAAAAATACAAGAGTTAGTCCTGTCTTTAAAAGTGGCGACGAACAAAATGCTAATAATTATCGACCTGTTGCAGTATTGCCCTCTCTCTCTCCAAGATTATTGAACACTTTGTACAAATACTTAAATGAAAATGATCTGTTTCATAGTTCGCAGTCTGGGTTTAGACCAATGCATTCATGTGCTACTGCATTAACAAATGACAAGGGACATTTTTTTTGTTAAAGTGTTTGATTGTTATCATGTGATTTGGAGTTTATTTTTCAAAGGTTAATTAGAATCTATATTACTAAAGATAAATTGACCATCTGGGTCTTTGGAGCTGTAATGTATTATGTCTTTACAAACAAAATACCTTAGTAATAAATCTAATTTTAAGTATTGGAGTTTGGTTATGCAAGCACATATAGGTCAGTGTAAGGTTATGTCTGGGTCATAGACAAGTGAAATTGATATTTAATTGACTAAAACTCATTAATTATTTATGGGAGCTAAAGAAGTATAACAAGGAGGTTTTTGGAGTTTCGTGGGCTTTTCGTTATCCACATTCTCA
>MJUU01042190.1:70722-83077 GCA_002080025.1 Modiolus philippinarum | reverse complement strand
TTAGTTGCTTGTAAATTCGAACTTTAATTAATAACACCCATCCAAAGCAGCAATTTTTAAGTGCCTTGCCCTGTCCTATGCATGTTTTGCTGGAACAGCCCCAACAGTTTCAGAGGAGAAGATCTTTGAATGTGTTTTCCCATAGAATCAAATGTTTAAACCTTCCTCGCTTGCTGCCATCTTGGGTATAGAGCTGACCTGAAAACATCTCTTTTGCAGGGGGGCACCCAAAGACTATTGTGGCCAACTAGCCTAGCAGTTTCAGAGGGGAAGATCTTTGAATATATTTTCCCCATAGGGTCAAATGTTAAAACCATGTTCTCCGCTGGCGGTCATCTTGGATATAGCATGGACCTGAAAAACACTTTTTGCAGGGGACCACCTAAAGACTATTGTGGAGAAGATCTCTGAATGAAAAGTTTACGTCGGACAGACGGACGACGGACGCAAAGTGGTGGCAAAAGCTCACCCTGGCTCTAGCCAGTTGGGCTAAAAACACGGCAAGGCATATAGCACCGTAGTTGACAGATATCATAACTTTCGCGATTAGTCGAGATAAAATAACACGATTTTGTCATGTTATTATTGAAAAAGTTATCATAATTTATCGCAACAACAGTTTATGTCGACGCTACATGTGGGCAGTGACTCTCTAAAAGTCGTGATAATTCATATAATTATCTCGATTAGTCAACATGATTATCTTGACTTTTCGCAGAAATTATCGCGATAATTTGTTTGGTATGTCGACAAAATACTCAAATTATCACGACTTGTCGCGATAATTTATCGCGACTTTAATTTATCTCGATGACAGAAATAGACTTCCATACAGGTCAATAGTTAAACGGTCGTGTGTAAGGTATCAATTCAGCAACCGGAAATCCAATTCTTAATTATCAGACAATTGTTGTATACAGATCATTTCAGAGTTAATCGGTCATGCGTAACGGATCAAATTCAGCATTATGTCCGGAACATATTATCGATATACTTTCTTGCATGGTATAGAGGGATCCGGACACAGTAAATAGAATTAGCTGGGCTAGCAGTACTTTAAAATTGTATTGCCGTTGATACGCAAGACAGTGAATATTATCTAAGTACCCCTGTTACTTTAAAAAAAAGGTTCAATGATTAAATTTTAGTTTCTTTGGATTTTTCTGTGAAAATTATAAAACGTTTTTCTTTATTTTACTCTTTTATCAAATAAAATTTAACAATTAGCATACTGGCTATAAGTAATACTTCAACTGAACCATCTTGGTGATGTGTCTGAATTAACAGTTGGATGGAAAAGTAATCTGTATATGATATAATGCAATCTAAGTGAACCTTTTGCAAGGAAATGACATGAATGTGTACATCACATAAAATATTTAGCAAGATATTCAACTTTAAGATTACGTTACTGTCATAGGTTTACTGCAATATTAGCATCTACAAAATGTATGCTTGTAAACCAAACAAAATTATGTTGACTTCACTCTTTCTCGGTGATTTATGGTGTCCAACCAAAAATCGTCAATACTACCACCTCGTATGTAACATCATATGACCCATGTTTCCAGTATAAAAATTCTGATCTCAAGCCACAAGTTCATCCATGCTCGGTTCAGCTGCACGACATCTTTAATTTAAATGACGATGAACAACATAGTACAATCTCTAAATGTAGGATGAAAAACTGTAAAACATGTGCTAAGTTTGATAACAGATACGTTATTTACAAGTAATTTGACAAAAAAGACGTATCATACTAGAAGCTATGACGATCTCAACTGTGCTTCTAAAATCTTATGTACGGTATAGAATGCAATTTATGTGGCCTTATTTATGTAGGAGAAACAAAAGAATGTGTCCTAGAGGTGTGCAACAAAAGGAAGTAGACCTTTTATAGATCCATCATGAAGACTTGGCGATGTATAATGGCGATGGCCATGACTTCGTTTACGTTTACGTTTAAGTCACATTCGCACAAAACTTTACTCGTTGCCACTTACTAAATTGAATGCACTGTATAAAGAATGTTTAGAAAATTCTGTTACTGACCCATCCTCATCTTTATACAAATTAGACGCAGCTATCCTTGATATTGATCAACACAGATTATTCCAACCTGTAGAAGAACGCCGTCCGTTTCTTCCAATAAAGTTTGCTAATAAGGGTTTGGATGCCATCAGCCTTGCCAATATACTGCATCACAAAAATGTAAAAAACAAAATACCTCCATATTTTAAGGACACATCAGTTTCAATCATTTCATATACCTATACTTCACCGATAGCATCTAAAATTTACAACCATAAACGTGAATTGCAGAGCCTTACCACCGACGACCTCAAGTCTAAACCACCCGATTGTTCATTTTTAAATTCATCTTACAGATATAGTCCCTGTGGTCACGTCATAACGGGAGAAACATCACCGAAAAGCCGTCTCTCCGTGATATACTTGCAAAAGGACCCTAATTCCGTGAACCACGATCCATCAAATGGGAGCAAAATTTTAAACTCCTTATGGATGCTATAGCGGACTACGCCATAAAATGGATTAAACGTGAACAAGACGAAGACCTTGATTCTCTTTCGGAGTGGATTAAGGCTGTGAGGTCCATGATTTTTAAACGAGGGTCAGTGAGAACTAAAGCATCATTCATTTTCCAAAATGCCGATGTTGCCAGATACTTGTCCTCCATTCATGACAAATATGTTGTTGTTCCGGCAGATAAGGCTCCTAATAACATCATTTTTATATGTAAAAATCATTACATCGAATATTTAAAGAAAGAACTAGGCATTGGTAACTCTCAGGGCAATCCAACCTACACAGCTACTACTCTGTCTAAGGAGGAGATATTACAGAACCATAAATCTGTTTTGCTTTCCTTTGGGATTTCAACCAAAGATGAAGACACCGATCTCCCTTCCTTATATTTGGTACCAGAATTACACAAATGCCCATACAAACAATGGTACATCGCTTGATCTGCAAAATGTTCCACAAAACCTCTTTCTAAGCTTTTAACTTCCATCTTGACAGCCGTAAAAGAGGGCCTTCAAAAATACTGTGATAGTACCTTTTCAAGAAATGGTGCAACAATGGCAGTAGAATACCGAAGGAACAAAGGAGTGAAATTTACAAAAATCGAAGTCCAAAGGCATGGCCAAAACGAGAACACAGAAAACAATGACGCCATACACAAAACAACGACGCTAGACAGACACAAAGCACAGAAACAGAAATCACAACATTCAAAACAAAGCACTCACAGTGTGAACAACTCCAGTGAAACTGAGAGTGACATCAGGTGCTCCGGAAGGGTAAGCATGTCCTGTCCTGTTAACAGCACCCGCCACACAGTAAGTGAGGAAAATATGTTTTTGAAAGATTTGTTAGGTAGCTGATTGGTTATTGTCATTTGCTAACATTGAGACAAAACCAATTAAAAATCATGGTACGTGTTACTTCTCTAACCCTCAAACAGTACCAAGTTAAATTTTGAAAAGCTTTTGTTATAAACATTAATGTAAATGAAAGGTGGATATTAAAAAATATTAAAGATCTGCTTGACATCTTAAAATTAAGATCATTATCGCATTGTAACAATATTAAAACTTGTGACTTCTCCACACTTTATACTAGTACCATTCTTCATGAACAACCGAAATCGCGATATAATAATAGATGTTTCTCCGGTAAGAACGGTGAACGAACATTGTCATAGGCAAAGAACAAGCATACTTTGTGAAATACGACTCAGAATCACAGAAAAAAATACACGGAGGAAGAGGTGATTAAAAAAGTAGAGTTTCGGATTGACAATATATTTGTCCAGTTTGGAGGATTTGGTTTTTTAACAGACCATCGGAATTCCAATAAGCACAAACTGTGCACCTCTTTTAGCCGATTTGTTTCATTGAAGGGCTCTTCAAAATACAGACAAAAAACTGGCCCAGTCCTTTCATTTCAGCTTCCGTTATATAGATATTTTATCATTAAACAAAAGAGCTTGAAATTAAGGATACTACTTCCACATCGGCTTCGTTCCTTGATCTTCATCTTGAAATTGACAACAGAGGTATACTACAAACTAGGTTGTATGACAAACGCGATGACTTCACTTTTCCAATAGTCAACTTCTCTTTTTTTTATGGCAACATTCCAAAAGCACCAGCATATGGAATTTACATCTCACAACTCATTCGCTACTCAAGGGCTTGTTGTCGCTACAGTGATAGAGCCCAGTTTCTTACAAATATTGCTGCGGTCAAGGAAGTGGCAAAACTTTCGGTTTACCGACATAAAGATTTACACCCCAAGCTCTCTACCTTTCGTTGACTCGCCGTTGTGCAAAGACAACATAGTATACATTTGTCAGGTTTTCACGTCTGATATATCTACAATGTACACATTTTACATCGATGAATCTAACACATTGTGTAAGCATGGGATGTTAATCTTGACTTCATTACAATAAAAGTTTTGCTACTTCCCTGACCGCAGCAATAGACTACTTAAGCAAGGGTACGTTACCAAAGACTTAAAGTCATCACTACAGAAGTTTTACGGCCGACATAACGATCCTATGGATCGTTACGGGATATCTGTTTCCCAGATGACAACAGACCTTTCCCTCTACAACTAAAGTTTGTTTTTCCTCTATCGGATTTGACTTTAATACCGGAGTTGACATGTTCAACACGGCGGGTGTCTTATAAGAAGCAGGATATGCTTACTCTACCGGTAAACCTGATCTCACCCATGGTTTTTATTGGGTCCGTGTTGTTCATCTGTATGTGTGTCTTCATTTTTCTTTTTTGTCCCGTACTCAAGTGGTGTCCTTGTTTCTTAGTGTCTCCGATGTTGCCTATGTCCATGGATTGTTCGTTCTTTTGACTGACGGTTCGGTTCTCACTTACTTTGCAATATCTAAATTTTTGTAAATTTTGTTGAAAACTGATTATCTCCCTCATGCAAAGCTCTATCCTTAGCTGATTGTGGCTTTCCATTTAGATCATATTTGGTTCTTTGATCTCTATCAGCTTTTAAACATCTTTCAGTTAATGGTCTTCCAAATGTTTACATTTTATCTGCACTGAAGAGACATAAGTTGCCGAAATGGCCAAATGCAGAAACTATATTTACAGTAACTTCGTTTTGTTTCAGCATTGTTTATTGCCGTTTGTAATTTTTGATTGACACGGAATTTCAACAACGAGCAATATCTTTGGTCACAGTGAGTGTATTCGATACTAAAACATCTACAGCTGAGAATTTAGTCAGTTTGACTTGCATTTTCCAGCTACCAGATAAGTAGACCCGATCTTGGATTACAAATGTATTAAGCTGATTTCTACAGGTTCAGCTGAAGATTACTTGCTAACTTGGTTTATGAAAGATCTGAGATAAGATGTGATAGTTCGTCTACAAAAATTTCGAGAGCTGAATGAATTAAAGCTCTGGTACAGAGTTTTTCATAGATATCTTGCATAAGGACAGGCATATACCTATGTCTATAAAACTGAGTTTGTTGTGAACTGTCGATTATAATATTCTTGTCAGTAGAAAATGCACACACCAAAAAAAGGTTTGTATGAATAATAAGTTAACAGAGGAAGCTTAAACTAAATAAAATAAAATCGCTTCAAATTTATTCTGGTAATACTTCCTTGAATGCACACAGCTATCTAATCAAATCTCCAAAAAAAGGTAAGATCAAGGCCGACATATAACACTACCTGTGAATAAAATAACAAATATGTTTGATCAAAAACAATATTCACATTTATCTTGTTCTTTCGAAGTCACCAAAAATACAGTACCGGAACATTTTACATTTAGAAGATGTGCTAATCCATGCTAAACAATTCTGCGACTTAACAGTACTTCAGTACTTTGATTGGTAATATGACATACCCTTGTCTGAAACAACAGGTCAATTCAAAAGGATTTGGAGTGTTAATTTTTTTGTGATATTACATTCAAATTTTTGAAGAAACACTTGTTGAGATTGGTGATTTTCTTTTATATGCCACAAGCTTACAGTATTTGCCAAAGGGTACTTCTATGCAAACTATCGAAAGCTGTATTAAAATCGATGAAATTTATGGATAAGAGTGTATTCTATCCAAAACACTGTTTCATCATGTTTCAAAGAGCAAATATTTGATTAATACATCAATCGAACCTGTTCTTCTCTTAGCTTCAGATCTATCGCTACGTCGACTCGACTGGGAATGATCATGCTGAATACTTGGCTAGGTGCAGAAAGTAAGAGTAATTCCCCTCAACATTGCAGGTCACATTTCTTTGGCAGTTTTACAATAAGGCCTTTCGTTCCAGTCTGATGCTGAGCAAAGTAGCAAAGTCGATCTACGGACTATAGTTTTGTCAATTTTGGTCCCACACGGGGGAAATCTGAATCAGAGTAATGAATGACTAATGAAATCCATCGAAAGATGAGTCTGTGACGACACACTTCAACAACAGTTCGACAACAGTTCAACAAGACTCGGCAGGGATAGCATCAACTTCCGTGGCTTTTCTGATTTCAGATACAGCCTACCAATACTTATTACTGTTTGCCTTGTTATTTTGGCTGATTTCAGATACAGCCTACCAATACTTATTACTGTTTGCCTTGTTATTTTGGCTGATTTCAGATACAGCCTACCAATGCTTATTACTGTTTGCCTTGTTATTTTGGCTGATTTCAGATACAGCCTACCAATGATTATTACTGTTTGCCTTGTTATTTTGGCTGATTTCAGCTACAGCCTACCAATGATTATTACTGTTTGCCTTGTTATTTTGGCTGATTTCAGCTACAGATTACCAATGCTTATTACTGTTTGCCTTGTTATTTTGGCTGATTTCAGCTACAGCCTACCAATGCTTATTACTGTTTGCCTTGTTATTTTGGCTGATTTCAGCTACAGCCTACCAATGATTATTACTGTTTGCCTTGTTATTTTGGCAGGATGTAATAATAAAGATTTGCGATTTCATTAAAAAAAATCATAATTACATTTTAAAGACATATTTAAGGAAATCATCAAGAACAAAATACAAATACACAAAATGTCTTGCCTTCTTGTTTTGTCTTGTTGACAAGAAGGTTGCATGTACTTGTCAATATCTGCTTGAATAATGCACGAATTTTGAATTTCCTTTTCTGGAAAAGGGGGCTCCACTGCTTTTTAAGTCCAAAAATGCTTTTTTACTTTAATGAACTATGAATTTGATCTCTTTTATTTATATACTCGAATTTGAATATCCCGTGAGTGTAACATTTTTAAATTTTCTTTTCCAATTAAGAAAAATAGTGAAAATCACATTGGCTTTCTGTAATTGGTCTGCAGTTTGATCTCTTTAGCACACATGTTTTGCGATGTAATTACATATTAAATATTAAACTCGCCTGGGAGTCGTATTAAATTACCAGCGAATTTTTTGTCACTTTGCAGTCGAAACTAACATAGAATTTCTGAAATTTAAAGCAACATTAATTCAATCAAAACCAACAAACTACATATGGTTTAAAATGCATAAAATATTTAAAAAGACATTCAAAAATACAATAATAACTGGACGTTGTAGGGGGTAGTTTATGCATCCTATTTAAATAATGCATGTCTTGAAATGCATATTCTGGCATGATGTTTTCAGTGATAATGGTCGAAATGCATGTAACACAATGTATTGTAAACAATATATGAAGTAACTATATCATTGTTAACTTGTAAAATGAATCGACTTTGGTATGTGATAATAAATAACTAAATACGAAAGTTGCTGTAAATTTCTGCAGGCAATGTCGGGTTCATTTGAGTATTTAAAAAAAAAACTAGAACTGGTATATTGTTATAGAACATATATATGCTTAATGATATGTATTTGCCGTCTATGGGGCGTCTACTTTACCATGATAATGTCTTAAAACGTCCGACAGCAGACAATAATTCAATGAACGCATTTACACCCCCCTCTTCCACCATCGAAAAAAAAATGGGCTTGATCAACACATAAGGAAAAAAATGGCCGAAAAATAATCAGCTGAACGTTTTATATCATAAATGATTTGAGATAAAACTAAAGCATATCGTCCATCAAACTTTTTTATTGTATTTCTACAATGAAAGCTTTTTCATGAAATGCTTTTGAAATTTCAAATTTTTCTTTATTTTTTCAAAATGAAAAACTCCAGAAACATTTAAGAAATGTTTTTTTTTTTAAACTCGAAAGTTTCGATATGACAATCACTGACTTCAAACGGTTGAGTTTGTCTCTCGTGCAATGTGGAGTCCGTAAAAAGATTACCCGTGCTTGAGGTGTATGCTCGTTAGTTTGTCAATTATGGTGTACTTTATGTGAGAATTTGAACATTTGACTTTCTTGTTTTGTAAAAACTAAACTATATTTCTGGCCCTCTGTATAAGTATCGCCCACATATCCCGATTTTACTTGCCAAGTTTTCTTACAATCAACTCGATGAGTGCCCTGTGATCGTTTATATGTTGTATTGTCTATTCGGTTGGTCCCTTTGTCGGGCAACGGATGACAGTGTTTGTAAGAGTAATTTGCCCGATATTTTATGCTTGTTGACGACCCCGCATCCATGATAAAGTGGATACATGAATATAGCGTTGTTCAACATTTAGCAAGTGAATTCCGCTCAAGCCGGTGCTTGGGTTCGTCTTGGACTTACTATGAGCTTTGTTGAAGGCCTCATGGTGACTTCAAGATGAAGAACAACAATTAAAGCGTTGTTCCATTTGCTTAATCATACCATGATTTTTTAGGGATTTTGTCCCATGTACATTTACTCCATATCCCTTCATTTGTTCATGCATATAAACACATGTAAACCGCACTGATATGAAGACTGTAACATTTTGAACGCTAAATAAAATAGTAAAAATGGTTTTAAATATGGGAAAAGGTTAAATTTTAAGATATGTGGACATACAAACGAGTATTTAAAAATTCAAGTATCTTTATTCTTGTGCACTGTCAACAAAATACTTCTTACTCTTCCCATTCCCGGGTTCCATTGATGTTGGTGAATTCCATGCTGTCTTCCGTAACAAATCATGAGTCTGGTGAGATTTTCAGTAAAATGAATCTTTTTTACCGCTATTGCTAAGCTTTGTGCCTCTCAAATATGCTGGGATATATAAAAACAGTAATAAAAACCAATGGTTAAAAGTGTAGCCGCAACAGCTTGCCTCCCATATCTGATAAATTCGTGACATAAGTTTTAATGAGGCAACAAGTTTCATTGTATATGTATACTGAAATCGTGTTTAATTTCACTTTTTGAGATCTGATAAGTTCGTGACAATGGTTTGGTGGAGCAACAAGTTGCATGGTATCATATGTGTATTGTTATCAAGTATGTTTCCATTTTAATGTATGTTTCAGTTGTAATTTACATGTTTAATTTTTCTTATAGAGGGAGGTTGGGTTACAAGTTCATTGACCCTGAAACAATGTATATTTCAAAAAAGCACGAAATGTTCCATTGAATCGATAGATCGTTATTAATATATTAAAAGTTGTATAAATGAAACATTATGCTAACAAAATAAAACAAAAATATAATTTTAATAACTTTTCATGCAACTTCAACAACTTGAAACGTATATTAAGAACTTGATAATTGCATATCTTGCATGTGCGTAGGATACCACTCAGTTTTCTGATATTCCTCTACAATGCTAATTGAAATCAAAGTAAAGATAGAGATTGAATGGCAATGATCTCTCTATGAACTATCTTCAACAAATACTGAAAGAGAAGAGAAGGAAACTCGAAAAAAACTGTTCAAATTCAAACAGTTAATTTGTTTTCCAATCGAAGACTTTTTCCTGATTTCTATGTAAGATTGTTTAAATAAAAATCCGATTTTCAGGCTTATCAAACAAACATCTTTCCATCGTTTTAATATCTATTTATTAATATAATTACAAAACATAAACCAATTAGGGTTGTAGCAATACAAAATACATGGAAACAACAACCATATAATGCAGTACAAAATTGGCATAAAATAAAATTGATACAAAGACATCACTGGTCTCCCTTCCTCAGTTCTAATGACTTTTACAAATAATATTAAAGACATCATTGGTCTCCCTTCCTCAGTTCTAATGACTTTTACAAATAATATTAAAGACATTATTGGTCTCCCTTCCTCAGTTGTAATGACTTTTACAAATAATATTAAAGAGATCATTGGTCTCCCTTCCTCAGTTGTAATGACTTTTACAAATAATATTAAAGAGATCATTGGTCTCCCTTCCTCAGTTCTAATGACTTTTAAAAAAATATATTAAAGACATCATTGGTCTCCCTTCCTCAGTTGTAATGACTTTTGCAAATAATATTAAAGAGATCATTGGTCTCCCTTCCTCAGTTCTAATGACTTTTACCAAATTACTTATTTTGATATAAAATACATATAGATGACACCAGAAGATCCCGTTTACTACCATATTTTATCAAATCGAGATTTTAAAATTCTATTTGCGAGGCTTGCCGCGCATTTTTTTAATTTTTAAATTTAACTATCGAGAGTGGGTAAAATATAATAATAATTGGGGATAAACAACTAGAATTGTATTCCGAATAGATTTGGCGGGAATTAGCACGGGGCTTTTTTTTTCAACATACGTTGAATATGAAAATTTATCTAACGGGTTAGAACCAGTTTAAACTTCACATATCATTAGAAGGCATTGCAAGTAGGCCATATCCGAAGGGCGGAAAAACAACTATTAAATTTAAATACCAGAACTTGGATATGGTCTATAAGAGTGATATAAACGATGAGCAGAAAACAGCCCCTGGAAAGGGCTCTAAATCATAAAAATCCGTTTTTAAATATCATGATTTTCAAACGATTTGTTCGAAAAAATTTAACCTGAGGCATGTCCTAGAATGTGCTTCCTCTTTTGGGGTATTCTAAATGTATATTTTGTTGGGCCATTTATTTCGTTTCTCTGCTTTACATTTAAAAATCCTTTGATTTGATCTGCATTGGGGAGACATAATTTGTCGAAATGACAACATGCATTAACTAAATTAACAATAATGTTTTATACCATATTTCATTTATACACGAATTTTTTTTAAATGAAAAAGGAGCGTTGAAAAGTAGCATGATAAAAAGCAAGCAGAACGGGGGCTTTAAAAGGGCTTTAAATGAGACGAATCCCTATTTAAACAAATTGTTTTTTAACGTTTTGTTCTTAAAAATTATTCGGAATCCGAAATTCATGTCACACGTCCAAGGTTTTCTCTCTTTCGGAGTAGTTGATTTTTTACATTCAGACCCATTCATGGAGGATTGACATTAGATAACGGACAACTTACTGTGATATGGGTATAATTAGGCCTATACCCATTAACAGCCCAATAATCACGTAAGGGACCGACCATTTAACCTGGGGGGGGGGGGGGTATAAAATAAATGCCAAAATTTGAAAGTATCAATAGTATATCCATATGAGAAATTCTCTCACGTACAAGTACACCATAACTGAAAAATATAGAGAGCATACTTTAACTGAGGTGTTGCATTTTATTCCCTTTTTTTGAGACTGAACTTCTCTGAGGTCTATCTTGCCATATACCTATACTGCTTTCTTACTTTGTCTCCACGCAAAATTATTTTGTTAAAAAATTATCTCAGATTTCTTCTTATGTCGCGATAACAGATATCTGCTTTCATAATAGTTTTACAAATAGTCCACATGTGTGCCTCTATGCTATGTTAGTCTGTGGAACATGCAGTTCAAATACTCCTTTTCTGCAACGTTAATTCGAAGAGAAGAAAAATACAAATGAAAGTACACTAGACAAAAGTAAACAACGATAGGAACTCGGGATAGCCGTACTTAATACCGGCAGTAGCAAATGCTAGCGGTAGGGTTATACCGGATGATGGGTATCATAACCTCCCTTTTCTCTATCCATTTTCCCTATGGTGTGGTAACAACGGCAGTAGAATACCGAAGGAACAAAGGGGTGGTATTCACAAAAATCGAAGTCCAAAGACAGGGCAAAAACGAGAACACAGAAAACAATGACGTTAGACACAAAAACAATGACGCCAGACAGACACAAAGCACAGAAATGTAAGTATGAAGTAAGTCTATATGAAACAAACGGCAGTAGAATACTGAAGGAACAAAGGAGTGGCATTTACAAAAATCGAAGTCCAAAGTCATGGCCAAAACGAGAACACAGAAAACAATGACGTTAGACAGATACAATGCACAGAGATAAAAATCACAACATTCAAAACAAGGCACTCGCAGTGTGAACTCCCGTGAAGCTGAGAGTGATA
>MJUU01042190.1:56597-69911 GCA_002080025.1 Modiolus philippinarum | reverse complement strand
CAACTAAACACAGGAACTCGAAAACATAACATTAAAAATCACAGATCTTGTAAACTGCAATAAGAACAGAACGTTACACCAGATGCTCATGAAGGATAAATATATCCTGCTCTGTATTACATATAATTGCTTTTAATTCAGAGTAACCAAAAATATAGTTTACATGAATCAATTCAAGTTGTATGATACAAAATTACTAATGGTTTTATTTATATAGACACTAACATTCAACATTACTAATGTTTTAATGTAGATAGACACTAATATTGACTGAAGAATCGATTTTACCAATATAATAAAAGGAAGAGTCACTGAGCTTTTTCTTAAATTCTGATAAAAGTTTGTTCATTTTTAATCATTTTTAACTAAATCTCCAAAGAATCCAACGACTGATTAATGAGCATTTTATGTTTTTTGTTAATTGATAGTTGATGACATAATCTATTGGTTGCAACGAAAAAAATATATATGTCATCGTGCTTTCTTCATAGATATTTTACAAAGTGTCCAGAATAAATCTTTATTTACTGGAAACAACGGCAGTAATATTTACTGGAAATGGGGCTAATTTGCCGCAAAGTGGACGTTATATGACTATTAAAATTTCTCAGTCAGTTATGACTTCACAAAGGAAAAGCTGTCAAATTACTATTCCGGTCTTAAAAGCAAACATATCCCGTATCAGACTCTTAATGCGCAACGGCGTCTTTCTTCCATAATGTAATCGACCCATGATACAAATTTTCCCTAAATTGTGAAAATGCAATTAAGGAAACAACAAAATCGGATATTTCCATATTAAAAAGTTTCGTTTACAAGTATTGGATTTTCGATGTTTGCCGATAATTACCGAAGTGTTGCAATAGGAACGCATTCAATATGATCACGTGATCAATTTTGAGCTGAAAATTTACCTACATGTTTGATGTATAATTGTACCAGTTTCACCAGCTATATTCTGGAATAAGGCTACGTCTATATAATATGCATATTTTCTTTTCGAGTAGTGTAAATTCTAAAGGCAAATATCTCTAAATCAGTCAAAATCCCTGTCTTACACAATTACGACATATGGTTGGTCTAAATCCATGCTCAACCAAACAAACAAATACATAGTATTGCATTTCAAATCATATCCACCTAAAATACCACCCAATAGGAAAACATAGTATTGTATTGTGTAACATAGTTTGAATTCGTCCTCCACTTAAATTGAATGTTGTTTTTAGGTACTTCAGCTGTTAAGTTTTAATTAGTTTGCAGTTATTGAAAATAGACACACAGATGCAGCATATAATACAATTCTTCAGGTGTTTGATGAGGCGATCAATTTCCGGACCTCTGGGATTTTATTCATAACAATGATGTTGGAATTGACCCTCTCTTTTCATTGTAATGATATAAGTTTGACCTTGACCTTTTTGCTTTGATATTTTAATATTTTAAATCTTCATGTCGATTTAAAGTTCCATTTTCTGTTTAAAGTTAGTGATAAATGTAGAGGAAGTTACTAATAAATATAGGGAAGTTCTATTCCAAGCAAATTTCTAAACAATTTTATTTTAAAACTAATTTTATTATGACGGCCTTCAATCGCATTGTACCAAAACCCGTGGTAGATATATACTTATGAGTCATGTCATAAACCAATGGCGGTACTTTCAACAACGTCTTTGATAGTTTTACATAATTTTTTGAATAGTGAAATGCGATTTTATTCACAGGCTAGAGTTCTTGAAAGTGGGATCCCACACGACCCATGTAAAGGATCTAATTATGAGATCGATGTACGCTTCCATGTACTTGTATTCAATTTATCTGACATTAGATTTTGTTACACTATTGTTAATATTATATTGCAATGTAACATTTGTCATGTGATACAATAACAATTGTCACGTGATATGTAAAGCGTCATGTGATACATTTTAGCGATTACGCAAGGGCACCATATAAAAGTAATTTAGGTGGCAATGCACTGTGACATTACCCACATAACGTCATGAATGATTATATTGTAATCTCTTTTCTGAAGCGAATCCCAAATAGAAAATTTTCAAGTAACAGTATCCATAATTGCCATTTGATAAGATTGCAAAATATGAGTAACCTCTCCTTGGAAAATTCCTGGTCATCCAGACAGAATGAACGTTGCAAAACATTATTCCACAGGACTCGATCTGATTATGACAGATTTTGTATAAAGAATAATTTTTTGGTGAATAACTTACAAATTCATGAGTATTTATTCATTTCAAAGTGACTTCGGTATTTAGTTATTAGTTATTAGATATATAATTTTAACATGAGTATTTTGTAATTGGAGAACTGAAAGAAAAAAATGAAGAAATCGGAACGTTTCGGAGAGTTAATCTATACATGACGTGTTGCCCGGGAGCAATATACCTATCCGGGTGACTAGCAAGTTTAAATACAATACTTGTGTGGGAAGACACGTTAAACGTATTGTTGCATTGATGATTTAATAACAGATTTAAGTTTTCAAAAGTAATTTCATATCAAGATTTGATGATTCTAAAAGTGAAAATCTTTAAATCAACAATTCATATTCAGATTATATTTCAGGTGTTAAAAATACTAAAAATAATTCAAAGTAAAAAAACGCGATTTAAATTACACTATATTCTTGGTTTAACATTATTAAATAAACAGTTGCAAGAATAACTAGATTTACATTGCAAGCAATAGCCGATGGCAACCAATTATTCCATCTCATTTGCAGGCTCAAAGTCTACATAAAAGTTTCTTTGAAAACGTACAAGCCGGATATTTTTTTAAGTATTTTGACAGCTATCTTGAAAATTGTGGCAATTTTTTAAATTTCTTTTTGCAAAAATTTCTTGCTTCCTTTTTTCCGGGAAATATTTTTAAACTTCTCGAGATTAGACGAAAATTAACAAAAGGTGCAAAAAACCGCAAAATGAGTCTGAAATCCGGGTGTAAAAATTGATGACAATAATTATTGCATAAATATTAAATCCAAAAAACGTAATATTGTGTACTAGAAGTAGGGGAAGAATTTTATTGAAACACTTCGTTTTCATAAGTTGTAAACTTTTATACCTAGTTATCAAGAAAAACAAATAGATTCTTACTGATGATATCCTTTAAGACCCTCGATTCGTCAGCTGTAGAACACAGCAAGTTGTAGAAAAATTCAGAATACAAAAACAGAAAGCCAAAATAATTCCAAAAGCTTGAAGTAAAGATATAACAAATGAACATAAAAGTCAAAGAAAAAAAACAGGGAAGGCTATGTGCCATGTAGATACAAAAAAAATGGTCATTGCATGGAATACAAAATATAAACAAAACATTATAGAGCCGGAAATGTTTGCTTTCGATCTACACTGAAAAGACAAAAGTTGACGAAATAGACAGGGAGTATCTGTATGTACATTTAGTTTTATTTTATTACCATCTGATCGGTACCTCTGTTTGTGGACTACACTGCCCAAAGGGTAGCACCAACCCAGTTGTCTTACACTACAGTGCTGACCAAAAAAACTGGAGGTTAAAAAATAGCAAAATCTGAAGTTAAGACAGAGAAAGCAAATTCCCCTCTTTTACGGTTTTATCCATTGCATATTTTGGTGTTTTATTTGAGTCTGTATGATAAATTTGTTTTGTGTCACATCTTCCATATGTTGTGGATCCTGATTAATAGTCTGTTTGTGTCATCTCCTTTTCATATGTTGTTGTTTCTAATCGATAGTTTGTTTGTGTCATCTCTTTCATATGTTGCTTTTGATTTATAGTTTGATTGTGTCAATTCTTCCATATGTTGTTGGTTTTGATCGATAGTTTGTTTTTGTCATCTCTTTCATATGTTGTTTTTTGATCGATAGTTTGTTTATGTCATCTCTTTCATATGTTGTTGTTTTTGATCGATAGTTTGTGTCATCTCTTTCATATGTTGTTATTTTTTATCGATAGTTTGTTTGTGTCATCTCTTTCATATGTTGTTGTTTTTGATCGATAGTTTGTTTGTGTCATCTCTTTCATATGTTGTTGTTTTTGATCGATAGTTTGTTTGTGTCATCTCTTTCATATGTTGTTATTTTTGATCGATAGTTTGTTTGTGTCATCTCTTTCATATGTTGTTATTTTTGATCGATAGTTTATTTGTGTCAGCTCTTTCACATGTTGTTGTTTTTGATCGATAGTTTGTTTGTGTCATCTCTTTCATATGTTGTTGTTTTTGATCGATAGTTTGTTTGTGTCATCTCTTTCATATGTTGTTATTTTTGATCGATAGTTTGTTTGTGTCAGCTCTTTGACATGTTGTTGTTTTTGATCGATAGTTTGTTTGTGTCATCTCTTTCATATGTTGTTATTTTTGATCGATAGTTTGTTTGTGTCAGCTCTTTCATATGTTGTTATTTTTGATCGATAGTTTGTTTGTGTCAGCTCTTTCACATGTTGTTGTTTTTTATCGATAGTTTGTTTGTGCCAGCTCTTTGATATGTTGTTCTTTTTATCGATAGTTTGTTTGTGTCATTTCTTTTTCATATGTTGTTGTTTCTGATCGATTGTTTGTTTGTGTCATCTCATTCATATGTTCAATATAGCTGAAATATTGCTGAAGTTGGCGTAAAACATCAATCAATCAATCAATCAATCATTCATATGTTGTGGTTTTTGATCGACAGTTTGTTTGTGTCATCTCTTTCATATGTTGTTGGTTTTTATCGACAGTTTGTTTTGTGTCAGCTCTTTCACATGTTGTTGTTTTTGATCGATAGTTTGTTTTGTGTCAGCTCTTTCATATGTTGCTGTTTTTATCGATAGTTTGTGTCAGCTCTTTGATATGTTGTTGTTTTTTTCGATAGTTTGTGTCAGCTCTTTCATATGTTGCTGTTTTTATCGGTAGTTTGTGTCAGCTCTTTCATATGTTGTTGTTTTTATCGATAGTTTGTGTCATCTCTTTCATATGTTGTTGTTTTTATCGATAGTTTGTGTCAGCTCTTTCATATGTTGCTGTTTTTATCGAAAATTTGTGTCAGCTCTTTCATATGTTGTTTTTATCGATAGTTTGTGTCATCTCTTTCATATGTTGTTGTTTTTATCGATAGTTTGTGTCATGTCTTTCATATGTTGTTGTTTTATCGATAGTTTGTGTCAGCTCTTTCATATGTTGTTGTTTTTATCGATAGTTTGTGTCAGCTCTTTCATATGTTGCTGTTTTTATTGACAGTTTGTGTCATCTCTTTCATATGTTGTTTTTATCGATAGTTTGTGTGAGCTCTTTCATGTGTTGTTATTTTTGACTGATAGTTTATGTCAGCTCTTTGATATATTGCTTTAGATCGATGATGTATTTGTGTCAGTTCTTTCATATGTTGCTGTTTTTATCGATAGTTTGTGTCAGCTCTTTCATATGTTGTTGTTTTTGATCGCTAGTTTATTTTGTGTCAGCTCTTTCATATGTTGTTGTTTTTTATCGATAGTTTGTGTCAGCTCTTTCATGTTTTGTTTTTTTTATCGATAGTTTGTGTCAGCTCTTTCATATGTTGTTGTTTTTATCGATAGTTTGTGTCAGCTCTTTCATATGTTGTTGTTTTTATCGATAGTTTGTGTCAGCTCTTTCATGTGTTGTTATTTTTGATTGATAGTTTATGTCAGCACTTTGATATATTGCTTTAGATCGATGGTGTGTTTGTTTCATCTCTTTCATATGTTGCTGTTTTTGATCGATATGAAAAAGAAAGGAAATGGGGTAAATGTCAAGGAGACAACATCCCATATCCAGGTTAAAACGACCCAAAACAAAACATCTAGGATAATTTGTTTGTGTCAGCTCTTTCATATGTGTTTTGATCGATAGTGGGTTTGTATTAGTTCTTTTAGAGCATAGTTGAAATTTATCATTGCAAGAAGAAGTGAAACCAGTGAGCATAACTCGTCTACTGAAAATCATTGTTTTTTTCCGATGCTGACATTGTCCTTGGATTGTTCGTTTTAGACTGACGGTTTGGTTTTCATTTACTTTAGCTTATTTGATTTATTAAAAATCTCATGAAACGGTTGTCATGTGGAGAATGTCATAGTACACCTAAAGTGTTATTATAGGAGGTTATATCAGGAATAAATTTCAGTTTTAGTCCCGAGTAATGTTATTGAAGTGTTCCATTCTGAATTCACACGACTCTCTATCTCAAAAGTCCCGTATTAAATCACTTTTGCTTAACATCATGTACCAGATCTTAGTAATTTTCAAATACGATTGAAATCCACATTTTTTGTTCCAATATGAAAAAGAAAGGAAATGGGGTAAATGTCAAGGAGACAACATCCCTTATCCAGGTTAAAACGACCCAAAACAAAATCAATTTTTTATCATAAAACTAGAGTAATAACTGTCGGAAACGACAGTGATCCCTGCACTCCCTGTTTGACACAGAAAACAGCTATAGGCCCTGGGCATAAGTTTTATTAACATTTTGAAATTAGATTATTGGAGGTATCTATTTATACTAAAAGGAATTCAATAATACATGCATGGTTGTTAGGCAGCATCCAAAAATAGGTAGTCTTTTAGACTTTCAAGAATTTTACTTAACTTGGAATCAAATATTTTGGAAATCAAATTCAATTTGGTGAAAATGTTTCTTCTAATTCTTACAAATTTGTTAACAATGGTTTCAAACCCTAGAAATTCATTGAGACTTTCAGGATATGTACCAAAATTGGAATCAAATTTTAGAAATTTTAAATTTTCAGAATTATTGACTTTTTCCAAATACTTGCCTAAATATAAGATTATATGCCAAAATGTCGAAAAATATCAGTCTTTGAAATTTTCAGGAAATTTACCAAAGTTGGAACCGGAATCAAAATTCTGAAAGCTTATCGCGCATCTACAGGCTATATGAATCAATTCTACAAAAAAGTTAAACCCATAAATCCAAAAAATGTAGGAGGACTTTGCTTTACATACCATATGTTTCAAAATCCACATTCTGTGGTCTTTGCCAAATCGACATGTTGGGGCCTCTTGCTTGCATCAACATAAATTTTAAAAAATCCGAAAGCTTATTGCACATCTACAGACAATATGCAACAATTCTACATCAAAATCTATAAATGTAGGAGGAGCTCGCGTTGCATGTCACATCGGTGTCAAATGGACATCTTTGGGCCTCCTTTTTGCACCAAGACTAATATAAAAAAAACCAAATCTTATTGCGCATCTGCAGCAGATATGCAACAGTTCTATAACACAATTAAAACTCTTAATCCAAAAGGTAGGAGTTTGCGTCGCAAGTATTTGTAACGGATGGACGGACAGACAGACGGGCGGACGGACGGACGGACGGACTAAGCCAACGACAATATCCCCAAACTTTCATTCAAAAGTGCGGGGATAATAATTGTTTCGAAACATATGTAAAAATTTGGTACAATTAAGTCAACTATCGTTTTTAAATCATAATCGGTTTACGTCATCGGCATAATTATTCCAGATTTTCTTTTTGAAAGTGAATAAAACATTTATTTAGCGATAGTTAAAATGAATAATGGGTGTCGTATTAAATTCTAACTGTTAAATTGCATGTTATCCTCTGTTTTGTATAAAAACAGACATATTAAGTGACAACTGAGCTGCTCTATATTGTATAGATTATAACATGTGTGCATGACGAAGGTAAATCACGAAACAGATGGATTTAAATGGTAATAATGTAGTCCACGTCATTCATCACGATAAAAACTTACTAGGTTGTTATACCAAGTTTAAAATATGGTACTTACGAGCTTCCGTAGACTTTATCCCTTTGATTCACAGCCACGTTCTAACTTTAATGGCCCACTGACCTTCAACATTGCCGTTCAAGCATTTCAATTGTGTAAGGATGATATATTTTCTGTAATTCTGAAGATGGTTTTTGCCACTTTTGACTTGTTGAAAAACTAAATGCTTTCAAATGCGCGAAAAGAAACCATTTCGTGATTTCATTGGCTATTGAAAAAGACATGAACTTATCAACTTTGATAGCAAAATATACCTTAAAATACAACAAGAACTCACTAAAATATGGATGAACACTTTGTTTTTAAGTATTTTCATACAACGTTAATTTCAATTTCCGGTATGTCACTACTTCCATAAGGGTAAACGTTTAAGTTTTCACATTGAACACTTTCTACAGTAAAACTGATAAAAATCGACTCAAAAAAATAGATTCCATATTTATCAAGAAGGGATGAAACTCTGAATTATCAAGCTTGCCAACCTTCCCGCTTTCTGGGGGTTTTGAAGGAACCCCCCATGGAGGCCCTAAATATCAAAAGTTGAAATTCCAAATAAAAGACACTTGAAGAACAATTAAACAGCTAAGGAAGGATTGAATGTAATGATGAAACACAATAACACTATAAACAACAAAAGCATACCATAAGACCCCCTATAACCAAGGACTTTCCTTATTTGACATGCAGCAATACCCCCATGTCTGTTTTCAAACGATGTCGGGCATGGATTATGTGCATCGGGTGTTAACTTAATCATGTTGATTAAAGGGGATTTAACTGTATTTATGAAGTGGGTTTTCTCCAAAAACATCGATGCCAATGTTATATATTCAACAATTAAAAATACTGAGAATAAATTGTTAAAGATTTTGCGTGTATATTTGTCCTACAATCCGTTCAGTCTTAAATTACTTTATCACCCCTAACGATCTACTCGAATAATCAGATATAAAATGGAAAAATTAGATTTAACCGAATGACCTAGTTTTCACACAATGTAAATATTGAAAGGCGTCACAATTATTATTTTTGAATCTAATTCAGCTTTTTTTCTCTCCTGTTAAATTACAATCCGTCATAAGGTTTGTTTTTGCTGTCGAAATTCGCTTGATCAAAAAAGATATTGCATTTAACGTACAGATAAAATTTGCGCATAGTCTCTATAAAATTCTACTCTAAATTTTGTATTCAGTAATCCAACAATCCATATTATGTTTAATTGAAATCAGAAGCATATGTTTTACACTAGTGACCTTTTTAAACAACCGGAAGTATTGAGAACCATGTCATTTCCAGTTTGTGTTGTTAAAGGTATTATTCGTTAAATCTGCAATGAAAAATCGACCGAGTCAGTAATTGTGAGTTCTAAAGAAAAACCATCAAATATTCCATTTGGACTCATTCACGTCCGAGTACATCATCGTTGGGGATTTTTCCATAAAAGTACGTCTTCAGGCGAAAAAGGAAGAAACAAGAGAAAAAGATGCTCGACATGTTTTTATTATTGTAGATATTAAAAAAAAAAAACTAAGTTAAATTCAATTTGAAAAATTCAATCCAGCAATATTCGTAGCTTGAGTAGCTTATGGGAACTTAATTGTTTATTGTCACCATATAAACCCAAGGCTTTGACATTTTCCAAAACTTTCAAGATCCCCCTAACTAACTTTCAGTGCAAGCTTAGGATTTTCGGTTAGAATATAGTTTATCTGCGGTTAAAATTAACATGATACCTGCAAAAAAATATATCAAATGATATTGATAAGTATTATGTAATACACCGCTAACACTAATATAAATTTCAATACATATTGTGATATAATCACTTAAATGTTTGATTTAATTCAAAAACTCAAGGTCGATAAAAACACGTTTATGACGCTGACCCACTTGTGACCTTCATGACGTCAATGATTTCACTTGTATTTAAATACCAAAAAGGTCTGAATGCAAAATGGTTTATTTGAAGGATTTTTAATGTGAAAATAATTAATAAAAGTTGAATAAAAGCTTCTCTCATTTTATCAACAAAATGATAAAAGGTATTTGTATAATATACAATTTTCAATATAGGTCACTTCCTGTTTTATAAAAACAAAGTCTAGATAAAAATACCGAAGACGAATACATTGGCGGATGCAGAGGGGGTAGGGTGAGGGCTCAGGGGGTTGAAACATCCCCTTTTTCTGGAAAATCATGTATTTTTTAATGAATATCTTGATGTTTTATTAAGAAATACCCCCAAAAAATTTTGAAATCTCATTTCATTTCCAGTTGGAAAACCAATCTTTTCTAATTGCCTGGATCCGCGCCTGGAGTGTGAAAAGTCTGGTACTAAGCTTTTTAAACATAATAACCGAGACGTTGTTCAAGGACAAACATTTAAAATTCGGGAAAGCAAGACAGCTGTTTTATAGCGAAGAAAAAAATAACACAGTCACTACAACACAAGTAATATATGCCCGCAAATGCGCAATCTATATCGTCAAAAACCAGTATCTACCACACGAAAAGACCAGTATACCATGCTAACATTTAACATGAAAATATTCGCTATTGGTCTCTCAATGTAGATAAAAATATATTATGTGGAAGACTAACAAATCATAGAATTGAAAGAACTGATGGTTTACGAAATGGTTCTTAAAATTGTCGTTTTTTAGTCTACTTAAGATTTTTTTAGAGTATTGTTATGAAAGCTTATTTCTGACATTAAGCTGACAAAAGCTAGTTGTCTGCCTGTCTTGGGTTTTATTTGAAAAAATAATTCATGGACACTGGTGTTTTTTTCGGAAATTTACATATGGTTGGCCGTTTTTTACCCAGAGCGTAGCGTAGCGGATCGAGGGTAACATAAATGTAAATAATGGACACCCATATGTAAATCGACTACAAACCACCGGCGAACATGATTCATTTCGATTCTAATATGTCATTTAATGATCGAGGCGTACCTATTTGGTACACGACAACAAAGCATTACATAAATTTTACTGACTCCCTATCGTTGCCTACGTTTGTCCTTTGTGTTTTTATTGTTTTTCATGTGCAGGTCCCTGGCAGATTGCGACATGTGATTGTAATTTGTGGCCGTGTTATCTTCTCTCAATAAACATTCGCGGCAAATAGACGCATGCTTTAATGTCACTCGTATCTAAAGGATAAGGAAAAGCATGATATTTGTACCATAAAGACCTTAAGAAATAGGGACTGATATTTCATGATTTTATCACATTTATTTCTTTAGTGCTTAACTTTAAAGTTCTGTCTGTACTTAGTGGAAACATAATTACTGACGTCATATAACTTTTGTCATGGCGTTTGCTATGATTTACTGAAGTACTTTTGCTCTTTACGATGCAATATATAATTTTATTGCTATTCATTTACACCTAGGACAAAACCACCACAATGACACTGTAAATAGTTTACTTTTCTTTAAAGAATGATACTCAAAACGAGTTTTACAGTATTGCTATGGAAGCCTATTTCTGACATTGCAATGACAATCAAAGTACTGAAGTACTGTTTAGTCGGATTTACGCGTTAATTTCGAAAAAAGATAATCGTAAAATTATTTACTGGGCAACAAAAGACTATATAGAAAATGTTGAAAGTATAGAAGATGAAGAACAGAAAAGGCGTTGTTGCATTTGGTTAATTTTAACATGTTTCTGTATGAATTTTGTCTCCTGTACATTTACTCGTTGACAATATCCATTATTTTTTCTTGAAGTGTGGAGTTCATATAAAGATCCCCATTGGTTGAGATGTATGCTCTCTAGTTTTCTTCAGTTAAAATTTTCAAAATTTTGCATTTTGGCTTTCATATTTTCTTTAAAAAATCAAACTATTTTACCATCTATAGTTATAATGCTCACATATCCCCATTTTATTTGCCAAGTTATCTTACAACCAACTCAATGACTATCCTGTGGTCGTGGTCGTGTGTTCTTCGAATTGTCTTTTGTCTCTCTTTCGGGCAATGGATGACAGTGTTTATTAGAGTACTTTGTCCAATATCTTATGTCTGATCCCGCATCCATTGATGTAGACAAACATGGACGTAGCTTTGTTCGAAGCCCATCAAGTGAATTCTGCTCAAGTGGATGCAACTAGTGCTAGGGTACGTCCCCATGTACTATTAGGTATTAGTGTTTGCTCATTGTTGAAAGCCTCATATATTTTTGCGTCGAGCAAATGGGTATGACAAACGCATATCTCTTGGTAGTGACTTAGTTAGTACGCTAGTTTATTGCAAGGCTATATTCTTTACCATTGAAAGCTGCTCAGTGTCTAGTGTCGGTCCAACTAGTTGATTATAGCACATGGACAAAATATCATCGATAATACGGGGAATATATAAATGGTTTCCAATTAAACTGCTATGTAAGTGGTAAAGAAATGATGTATGTTCTGTTTTAGCTAATATAGGTAAGCGTGGACATAAATAGATGACAATTTTTTATCTAACGATTCCATAAAAATGTGTTGGTATGTTATCATTGAAAATTGATAAAAGAAGTACGTCACATGTAAATGCTGTATCTTGACCATATTAGGATTCCGAAGTAATAAGGGAACATCTTGCATAACTGTCGAAATTTGGCAAAAAAACCTATAATTTTCACATCCCCTTTGGGTTGCATTAATAAGACTTCAAATTTACGCGTATCGTATTTTTTGTAAAAAAAAAAGAGAGAAAAAAATTCAGTTTTTACTAATGACTAAATATCGAAGTTACTGTGAATTTAAATTCTGCATATTACTTATTGATAAGTATACAGCTATATTCTACAGCTATACTCAATTCGAGCCGACATTTTTTTTTCGGTTTCCATTGATCACTTCAAGGCCGTATATCTATATACATCCCTGCATGATCACTTGTCAGTATCACCAATACTATATATTTGAACAAGGAGTTATATATTATCTATTTAACTCCTTGATTTGAACAAAAATATGTCAAAAAACAGTGAAATACACAGGCGGGTCCAACCTTCGAAAAGGGGTGTTCAATGAGGTTCCAGTCAAATTCTGAACGAAATTTTAAAATAATAAAAAGGGGAGGTATCCAACCCTGAACTCATCTCTTAATTCGCCAATGAAAACATGAATAATTGTCCATCCTTTGTCTCTATGAGGGCACTTAAAACAAAAATATATTGCCAATTTCCTTAGTACTGGATTTGGCTTCCCATTTCGATATTTTTGGCGATGAGTACTTCTTTGATTACAATTTTTCGATTATGGCTTTCCATATTATTTGATTTTAATGCTGCTGATGAGAGGTTACTCCTTGAAACACGTGTACAGCATAACTAAATTTACTGTTCATTTCTGCAACTTTGGTATTTTTGTATTTTAATATTTTTTCAGTATCGATACAAGAGCTATACAATTTATCATTTTGGATCAATTCTTAATCAAATTAGCACCTTGTGCAAACTACGCTTACTAAATAAGAAAGAATTCTAAATCCTCGATTATTCATATAATTTTTTA
This sequence comes from Modiolus philippinarum, assembly GCA_002080025.1. Classification (NCBI taxonomy): domain Eukaryota; kingdom Metazoa; phylum Mollusca; class Bivalvia; order Mytilida; family Modiolidae; genus Modiolus; species Modiolus philippinarum. Next base: position 56,627 of record MJUU01042190.1, on the reverse strand, counting down.
ATCAGGTACTGAGTTATTTAAGTTTTTTTT
>MJUU01042190.1:14221-27481 GCA_002080025.1 Modiolus philippinarum | reverse complement strand
TAAAATTCACTTATGCCCAGAAGGCTTCTGTTGTACGGGTAGATGGATTGCAACCTCTGGAGTCTGAAATAATCGTGACATAAGATGATATTTTCGTTAGGCGAATTCGAGCTGAAGCGAGAACTTTTTGGATAAGCTTTTCAAAGTATAATGGGTCTTAAACAAATGGTCATACCTCATTGCAAACAACTCCGAGTAATGTTTTATCGTAAATCAAACGGGAACCATATCTCTCCAAAACCTTATATAAGAATTAAATGCAATATTTTGTAGTTATATTGGAGTGTAAAAGCGTGGTACGTAGCACATTTTGAATAAAGCGCGCGCTTCATGTGAAAAATGTGCTACTGCCCACGCTTATAAACGACAGTAAAACTACAAAATATAACATTCAATACTTATAATTACATTCCGTAAATGAAATGCAAGTATTCACGTAAGATTACCTAACTTTCCTTGTCTAGAAAACCCCGCCGTCTTTTTTTTACTTTTGTCGTTGCCAAGGAGTCCTGCTGGCGTAATTTTACTGTAGGAATAACAGTTATTTTGGAGGAGTTTATCGATGTGTGAACGCGGCCGACTCACTCACAAACTGAATAAAGTCCGAAGGACTTTGTAAAGTTTGTGACGGTGAAAGGCCGCATTTACACAAACATAAACTCTTCCAAAACACCATATACTGCACTAATTTTCTTCGGAGCGTATTGGTGGGCAAGAATAATAGGTTCTTAAACGAGACCATATTAAAGATAAGGGATATCTTCCACGAATGTGAGAAATTCCATCTTTTCCCCAGTGAAACGAGGGTATAAGACGTAGAATTTCTCAGACGAGTGGAATATATCCCGATTTTTAATTTTGGTCGAATATAAGAATCTATTTCTTCCGTAAAATACAACAACCAAGTCGAAAAAAGTAAATCGTGCCATTTCTTGTGGATTTCGCTATTGTAACGTCAAATCATCCATGGAGTTTATTGCGGTAACAATTGTGACGTCGGGCAAATCGCAACGTTGGATTGGACAATTACCCGTGTAAGACAGCTTCACGCGACCCTGTCTTCTATGGAACAACGGCAGTAGAATACCGAAGGAACAAAGGAGTGAAATTTATAAAAAAAAACGAAGTCCAAAGACAGGGCCAAAACGAGAATACAGAAAATAATGACGTTAGACACAAAAAAACAATGACGTTAGACAGATACAAAGTACAGAAACAGAAATTACAACATTCAAAACAAAGGCACTCACAGTGTGAACTCCAGTGAAACTGAGGGTGACATCAGGTGCACCAGAAGGGTAAGCATGTCCTGCCCTGTTAACAGCACCCGTCACACTGTGAGTGATTAAATCCGGGAAAATGTCAAAGTCGGTAGTCAAATCTGGGAAGACGTGAATCTATACTGACACGTCATATCTTTCAATGATGCTATGGTGACGGCCATAGAATTTCTTGATTGATGAAATTAACATAGGTTGAACAAATCCCTGACTAAGCAGCTTTTTGGACAGTGTTTTAGCTCTGTTCAAAAAATCACTGTACAAACTACACGCTCGACAGTAACGAATCAACTGTGAAATGTACACTCCATAGGCTTTAGAGGTACAGTAGGTATATTGCTGCTAAGAAAGGGAAAGTTCACAATTGGGAAATTAAAATCATCACGCTTGTCATATAGCTTAGATTTCAAACGTCCATCTTCGTCAATATACAATAAAAGATCTAGATGGACTGTCTTACACGGAAAACAACCATTTACGGAAGAAGTGTGTATCTTTGTTGTTCGTGACGTTGACTTAAGTAATTGGACGTTGCAAGAGCAATTGGAATTATTACCTGATAAAACACAGTGACGAAAATGATCGGAAGTACTCGTAATTAATCAAATACGGGGATTTCCATACGAAGCAGAATGAATGTAATTATAACAATGTAAGGTAAAAGAATTATTCCGATATGAACAACCGACATCATTAGACATCAAAAACCATTATCGAATGTTACTTGATAATATTTCGAACAGCGCAATCATTATGGTTGAATATCAAATCAATTTCTAACGCATATCGCACGTGTTTACTTTTTCATGTAAGAATTTACCACACCAATAAGAAGCGATTTGAAGACATGTTCGTCTGTATTGGTTTTACATAAATCTTTCACCATCAACCTGAATTTCCTGTTTTCAAACTTTCTACACAGTGTAGAAATTATCTGTAGTCTTCTGCATTTTTTTAACTTGGTTTATGAAAACTGAGCGGGCTTTTATTCAAGCTACATGTCGAGTTGCCCAAATAATAGTGGATCTCGTGCCGACAGGGTCAATTTACGAAAAATCAAATGTTTCTTGGTATCTTCTGGTACCCTTTTGAGAATTTCTTCCTCTATGTTTAGACTTTCTCCGTCTCTTTCATTACTTTTTTTAATAAGGAGCGTGCGCTGGTATGTCCGTTGACTTCCCCTCTATTTTTAAGACGATACAATTAATATTCTAGAAGAATTTTCTATTTTGTCTGTTTAAATGAAGAATATATTTATCATTCCACAAAGTAATTCATCAAATTTCTTAATTGCTTAACCTGATATTAGAACCGCTGTTAAGTTTGTCAACACTTTACAGATCATATCTTCGGGATCTCTCGGAGGTCGAGATTGAACAACCAGCAGTGAAATCAGACTTCAGATCTAAAGAGATTCTTCCAATAGTTAGATTTTCTTTCAAATGTCAATTTCAATTTTTTGCATCATTTGTTGGCGTCTATTTCATTAATATCTGTTGTGCGTTTGTTTATTTATTTTCTCTAGTAAAAAATCTGCATGTTTTCGAAATGTTAATGTATTTTCAGATCTCTAAAATTTATCGAATGAAGAGGTAGGTGTTTTTGTGTGTATATGTTTAATTTCGGGTCAAAGGTTATTTATCACTTCTGAAGGTGGTCTAGCATTTTTTTTTCGAAGCGAAAAAGAACCAGCCAATACTGTAGTGAATATAAGGTGAACGATTGAAATTGGGGTAGCTTGAACAGAAAACCATGCAGATATAGTTATGGTGATTTTAGTGAGGTTAGTTCTGATTATAGTCACAAGAGACAAAAAGATCTAAATATTATTTTTAAGAAAACAACAAATTATTGACAAAAAAGTACCACAGTGGCATAAAAAGTACTTCAAATTTTCATTGTTTCCCAAATATTCCAAAACATTTTCAAATATTTATAAATATTTCAAATGCACAATATTCAAAACTGCCGATTTTGTAAATCTCTCATATTGTATAGCGACTATAAGTCCCCATTTACACCGATCTTTTGTGAGATTGGTTCTAAAATGATCGATCTTTACCAACAGTAAACAAATTAGATCGACCTTCAATCTGACGTAAAAAGTCCAAATCCAGACGTAGTCTCAAAAAGATCGATCTTTGATTAATCGGTCTTTCTTATAGTGTAAACGCCAAGATCGATCTTTATGAAGTGAAAATGGAAAAAGTTTATAAGACATATTAAAAATAAAGAGGAGAAACTTGCACCCACGTAGAAACTTACCTATAATTAAACTTTTGCGTGACTAACGGGTGCAGGAATAATTAGAAAAAACGTTGGGGAGAAACATGGACATTTTAAACGAATTTGTCAGGACATAAAGGACCGTCTGGCCGATTTTTCCACATTTTTCTATCTATCTTTGTATTTTTATTCATTTCTGTCACAAGGAACATGTATCTACATAAGATCGATTCAATTTTATTGTATAGTGTAAACGTACCGATCTCAAAAAGACCGATCAAGATAGTTCTTGCACTTTTAAAGATCTTTTTCAGATCGATTCAAATTGAAGCAAGTGTTGACAGGGTCTATGAAGGCACTAAACGATTCTGATATACCGCTCTATTCAAAGTTGTGAAAATGTTTAAAATTCAGTGAATACTTATAACAAGACGGCAGAACTGTCAAAATGGCCAATTGCAGAATGTTATAGATACAGAATATTGTGTATTTTTATTGAATGTGACTAAGACTGTAAATCGCTACACTGTATTTTTGTTTAAGAAAAATTAATCCAACACACATAAAAGCTCAAATCTTATAATACCGATGTTAAAAGACGAGCTCTCGATTTTAAATCCTTTTTTTTTGGTTGGTTACTACATGTAAGTAAGTTTTTTCCCAGTTGGAGAGAATCACAATTATTTACGTCTTCCCGTGCCTTTATCCTGGTTTCACTCACTAACAGTGTGATGGGTGCTTGCCCCTTCCGTAGCACCTGATGTCACTCCCGGTTTAATGGGAGTTCACACTTTGAGTGCCAGTGTTAAATGTTTCTGGTTTGTGCTGTCTAACGTCATTGTTTTTTGTGTTCTCGTTTTGGTCATGTTTCAGGAATGTTTTTTTTTTATTACCACTCCTTTGTTCCTTTGGTATTCTATGAACGTTGTTCCTAGGTTTGTGATCATGAGACTAGTATTTACTCCTACATGTAGGTATTTCGGTACAAAATTGAGAAAGGTATACCTAATAAGAAAAAGATAATTAAAATTATAATTCATATCACTTTGTCTTAAGATTTTTGTTCTACAACTATTAGGATGGTGTCTTGAATTTTACTTAATAGTTTGTTTCAGGAACAACTGAAAATATTCTCCGAATTATCCTAGCATTGTCAGGATGGAATATCGAAAGTAATTAAATTATAATTTCCGGAAGCAGGTTGGTACCTCTTTATGAAATCTGATCATAAAATTTTAACAATTTTATATTAACCGGATGTGCCCATTCGCATTTTCGCCTTCTCGCCTTGTCAATTTCTCACTCTCCCTTTTTCGCATCCGCGGAAATTGGAAAACGAGAGGGCGAATACTCGTAAACGATAAATCGAGAAGGCTAAAACGCGAAGACGTGAAAGGGTCACATTAACCACCATTTCTGTAATTGATAGAATCTTTTGATTTATGACTATCTCATAGTGAAATAGAAATGGGCTCCGCCCTGTGCCAGTAGTTAAACAAAAACGATTATCGCTTTCATTTTCAGAAATACCTTGCTTGAACCCCTCTTTAACAACTTGATCTATTAAATCAAATAAAAAAAAATGAGAGAAGTATATTAATTTTACAGCGACGTGGCATATTTACATGCTTCTGATGGGATTTTATATGTACAACACCTCGCAAACTGTTTTGAAATGTAATAAATTAAGATTTGAATGCTAGTTTGTGAAACGTTATATGTATTTAGACAATTATTCTGCAATAAACAGTATTTAGTAACGGAAATTTGAAATGATTTACAGATGTTTTGCAGGTAGATAAATGCAATTTCTGTTAATCTTTCAAATATTGGCGAAACTCGTTTTTTTTTTCGTTCAGTTATCGAAATCATATTCTTTCAGAATAGAATAGAATAGTAAATAAAATAACATGTAACAGAGTTACGAGTCCCCTGTCCTCGGTTCTAATGACCAGACAAAAAAGATGAAAATTCAACATAATAAATCATTACATGTTTGTGATACAAACTCAGAAACCGAATATACAATAACGATGAAGGGATATGGAGTAATTGAACATGAGACAAAATCTTTACAAACACGTGGTAAAACCAAGCAATGGAATGCTTTTATTGTTAAGATATGACACAATCCCAGAACAACTATATTTTACGAAAGCATATGGAGTAAATGAACACGAGACCGTAACACAACTCCAACTGCAAAAAATTTTAATTTTCGGAAATTAATTCCTCATGAGCAGCACTAGAACCCAAACATAGGAAATCCACAATTTAAAAAAAATGTTTGGAATGCATAAAACCAAACGAAATCCGAATAAACAGTAATATCAAATATAGCTAGTAGGGGGGACAAGAGTTATTTCAGATAAAAGTTTAGATGTGATACAAACCTAGAACCACTATACATGTATAGATGTCATACAAACTCAGAGCCACTATATTTTGGAGAGTATTAAATAAAATTATACAAAAAGAACTTAAGAAGAAAGGGAATTCACATAAGAACTTAAGAAGTAAGGGAATTCACATAAGAACTTAAGAAGTAAGGGAATCCACACGAGAACTAAAGAAGTAAGGGTATTCAAATGAGAACCTAAGAAGTAATGGAATATACATAAGAACTTAAGAAGTAAGGGAATTCACATAAGAACTTAAGAACGAAGGGAATTCACATAAGAACTTACGAAGTAAGGGAATTCACATAAGAACTTAAGAAGTAAGGGAATTCGCATAAGAACTTGAGAAGTAAGGGAATTCATATGAGAACTAAAAGAAGAAACGGAATTCACATAAGAACTAAAGAAGTAAGGGAATTAACATGATGACTAAAGAAGTAAGGGAATTCACATAAGAACTGAAGAAGTACGGATATTCATTTGAGAACTAAAAGAAGTAAGGGTATTCACATGAGAACTAAAGAAGTAAGGGAATTCACATGAGAACTAAAGAAGTAAGGGTATTCATATAAGAATTAATGTAAGGGTATTCACTTAAGATCTTAAGAAGTAAGGGTATTCATATAAGAACTTAAGAAGTAAAAGTATTCCCATAGGAACTTTAGAAGTAAGGGTATTCACAAAGGAACTTAAGAAGTAAGGGAATTCACATAAGAACTTCGTGTAAGGGAATTCACATAAGAACTTAAGAAGTAAGGGAATTCACATAAGAACTTAAGAAGTAAGGGAATTCACATAAGAACTTAAGAAGTAAGGGTATTCACATGAGAACCTAAGAAGTAAGGGAATATACATAAGAACTTAAGAAGTAAGGGAATTCACATAAGAACTAAAGAAGTAAAAGAATTCACATAAGAATTTAAGAAGTAATTGAATTCACATAAGAACTTTGTGTAAAGGAATTCACATAAGAACTTAAGAAGTAAGGGAATTCACATAAGAACCTAAGAAGCAAGGGAATTCACATAAGAACCTAAGAAGTAAGGAATTCACATAAGAACCTAAGAAGTTAGGGAATTCACAAAAAGACAAAAATATAAGACCATTGGGTTAGGCAGTCAAAATTATAAACTAGCTCGAGTTTATAAAACAAATATAGCGGAAAATTACGTAAAAAAAAACGTAAAACACCACAAAACAACCGGAAAAGAACAAGAAATATATGTGCTTAAGTTTTCACACAAAACAACCGGAAAAGGAACAAGAAATATCTGTGCTAAAGNTTCACATAAGAACTAAAGAAGTAAGGGAATTCATATGAGAACTAAAAGAAGAAACGGAATTCACATAAGAACTAAAGAAGTAAGGGAATTAACATGAGGACTAAAGAAGTAAGGGAATTCACATAAGAACTGAAGAAGTACGGATATTCATATGAGAACTAAAAGAAGTAAGGGAATTCACATAAGAACTAAAAGAAGTAAGGGAATTCACATGAGAACTTAAGAAGTAAGGGTATTCATATAAGAACTTAATGTAAGGGTATTCACTTAAGATCTTAAGAAGTAAGGGTATTCATATAAGAACTTAAGAAGTAAAGGTATTCACATAGGAACTTTAGAAGTAAGGGTATTCACAAAGGAACTTAAGAAGTAAGGGAATTCACATAAGAACTTAATGTAAGGGAATTCACATAAGAACTTAAGAAGTAAGGGAATTCACATAGGAACTTAAGAAGTAAGGGAATTCACATAAGAACTTAGTGTAAGGGAATTCACATAAGAACTTAAGAAGTAAGGGAATTCAAATAAGAACTTAAGAAGTAATGGTATTCACATAAGAACTAAAAGAAGTAAGGGAATTCACATAAGAACTAAAGAAGTAAGGGAATTCACATGAGAACTTAAGAAGTTAGGGTATTCACATGAGAACTAAAGAAGTAAAAGAATTCACATAAGAATTTAAGAAGTAATTGAATTCACATAAGAACTTTGTGTAAAGGAATTCACATAAGAACCTAAGAAGCAAGGGAATTCACATAAGAACCTAAGAAGTAAGGAATTCACATAAGAACCTAAGAAGTAAGGGAATTCACAAAAAGACAAAAATATAAGACCATTGGGTATGGCAGTCAGAATTATAAACTAGCTCGAGTTTATAAAACAAATATAGCGGAAAATTACGTAAAAAAAAACGTAAAACACCACAAAACAACCGGAAAAGAACAAGAAATATATGTGCTTAAGTTTTCACACAAAACAACCGGAAAAGAACAAGAAATATCTGTGCTAAAGTTTTCACACAAGTCCTTTCAACGAATTCAGATATTGAACATATAAGAAAGTGAAATTGCGTTGCAACGTTAAGATTTCAATCGTATGCTTCTACAAAAATAAAAAATAAAGAACGTTTCCTGGATTTCCAAAGGGTTAACGGTGGTAACAATATTTTCTGTGCGTAAGGGGCATGTAGACATTATAAGTAAAACAATTTGGTATCACAATTTCAGGGACTGGTACGTATAACCGGGTATAACAAGGTATCAATGTAAATATGAGTATACGATATACGGGACGTTCGAGATAGAAGGTCTTTTGTGTTCGGAAACAATTGAAATTTCTGCATTTCTGTGGTGTTGATGCATTTGCTCAGTATTGGGTCATCCTAAGAACGGGAACATTCGACGTAAAAAAAGAATCATACCTGTAATTTGAAAGATTCGTTTTGAGTGTCGTTAAGATATGGAAAGTTTTTCTTGCCATTTTTATGATGACGAAAAAAATATTTAGTCGTTCACAAGACTTACATTGTCGTTTTCACGACTCGTAAAGTCATTCAATTGAGTTGTGAAGTCGTTCTCACGAGTTGTTAAGTCGTTTCCACTACTTGTTAAAGTCGTTCATACATTACATTAAACATATTTTATATGCAAAATATAAAGCAAAAGGGATTGGACATAAGTTTTACAATCTCCCAATACAGAAATAATACATAGAAAACTATCAGTACATAATGACGACATGATATAGATATATATAATGTAAAATACGTAAACACAACATGAAATGATAATAATTAATTATAATAGTAATAAACAGAATTATATTGGTTATAACAAAGTGGAAAAGAAAAATAATAGATAAATGAATAAGTAATAAGTCGTTCATATGAGTTGTAAAGTCGTCCCCACGACTTACATAGTTATATAGACTAATTGTTAAGTTGTTCCCACGAGTTGTATGTTGTTCCAACGAGTTGTAAAGAGGTTCCCATGAGTTACTTAAGTACCAGTCCGTCAGAGAAACAGGCAAAGTGCATTGGTGCGGTGGCACATTGGGGAAAAACGCAAAGTTTTGATGTTTGATTTAAATAAATCTTACCAAGAAAACGTCATTTTAATAGATATAAGTTCTGTTATTTTGCGTTTTTGAGTTATCGGCGTCCAAAATTGTGTTACATTGTACAGTGAAAAGTACGGGAAAATTCTCCCGCCATTTTTTTTGTCTATATAACTAGTCAAAATATATCTCGAGACCTAACACATGTTCGAATGTAAAATCTTATTAGAATGTGTTTTTATTACCAAATGAATACACCTAAGCAAAAAAATACAGAATCTAAATGTTTGATGTGCCGCCTACTGCCTTACTTGGCAACTCGCTGGAACGACTTGAATATTTTTTTCCTGATCATGAAAATGACCATAGAAGGCTTTCATATTAGGATAAATACAAGTTCTAAGTAGTATGTGAGAAAATTGTATAAAAATTGGGTTATAAAATTACGAAAAATTATAGGAAATTCAAAATTATACAGACTGAAGCTGAAGGTCTAATAATGATATAGAAGTTTTAATCTTTTTAATTTTCATTGTAGAATAAAAAAGAAAAAACGACTGAAACACTTTAGTACTTTTGTGCTGCGTAATTGTGTGAAAATCGACATCATTGGGGCGTTTAATGTCGTATTTCGATCAAGTAAATGATTCGTGTCATAAGTTTTCAATTACTAATATATGAATGCGCAAGAAAAGTGGCTTTCACTTCGACAAGTTATTTTTCTAAAGAAGTATAATTGTGACTGAACAAACGACTTGCAGTTAACACCAAAGCCTCATATCTGTAAACAGTGAACCTTGTTCACTTATAAGTTTACAGCAATGCATTAAAACTAAAATCATTGAACCTTGTTTATTTATTGCCTCGAAACTAAAAATGCTCCTAGGATATATATTACTTAGGATATATGAGTATAATATATATCCTAGGAGCATTTTGATCTATTTTTAGCCGTTTTTTACCTAGAAATTCAAGCGACGCGATTTCTCAACTCAACTATGCTTACAAAGTTACACGTGAAACAACGTCAGTTCATATTTTTGAAATTACATAATTGTTATGTCGTGAAAATCTCTCCACTCTTCCAAACGGTATAGTTTCTTCAATAGAGTGAAGTGGATAGAATTAGTTTCATGACAAGTAGGGTAGGAATATTTATTTTTACTGAAATCAAGGTTAAATTATTTATTTACAAAAAGTTCAAGCCCTCCCTAAAATCAAATGGCCATTCCCTAAAACACCTGGACATTGTTTCACAGGACACATTTTGGGATTACATAAGTTCTGTGTATTTCGATTAATGAAACGAACGTTGTGCAGGTGATGTCGTGATATGTTACATAATCAAGTTCTGTGTTATATACGTGCATCCGTCCTGTTTACATAATTGATCCTTCCGCTAAAATATATTCCTGTGTTCTTTTCATTCTCGTTTTGCAGGATGTTCATATAAACACATTGTCCTCATAATTACATGTACAATGTCACATTAGGAAAGATATCGTCAAGTAAATGAACAATTTTGACGCCAAAAAATCATGTGAAGACATATTCGTACCCGGGATAATTTCAATTTCGACAGCTATATGAAGTTTTCCTGGCGGAAAACCTCATAAAAATGTAAACAAATTTCTTATTTTAAGTAACATTGGATAACGTTTTGTTCCTGTTCAGGATAATATTTAGGTACGGTTTTTGATATTTGAACATTACCTGTACCTAAACGTTACCCAGCTTAATAAGCGATCGAAGCTCGCTCCTATGGTAGGAGTGATGGTCCCTTGAAATTTTCGCTACCGGAAATGAGAAAATTTTCTGACACTCTCGAAACCAAAGTCCAAAACGTTAACGTGAAATTAGGAAATAGGACATTTTTAGGTAAATATCAAATCTTAAACTCCTACCGCTATATTAGGAAATTAACCGATGCATCTACTTTTTCAAATTACGTTATATTAAATAATTAAAATAAAATATAACAACCGTTTGGAGTTGAGATTAATTGTCACGTGATCAAATCAAATCTCTACTGACCGTAATTATATCTGCTTCAACAATAACGGAAACAACGTTAAAAAAAAATCTATAAAAATCTAATAAAAATATACATTGTACAACTAAGATTCATTGGAGTATTATTCTTTTTTTTAACTTCCCCTACGAAGAACAGTGCTCAGGAACCAGTTGAGAAACCAGTTTGTTGATGCCGGTACGTAAGCAGACGATAAGAAGACAGAATGTTTGGCGAATTATTCATAATTTGCGGATATTAAATTCACTAATAAATCGTGACATTGGGTACACGGAATGTGACATTGTTTCACACAAAATCTAAGCATCAATGTGTTAACCGTACATGCATAATTTGCCATTGTCAGATTAAAAAGTTGTGCACTGTCTCTAACGTCAGTGATGATTTACTGTAGTCCTCCAAGACGGGGAATAATAACAGTACCACATAAACCCCATAAATATTTGTCTTATAACACTAAACGTTATATTTCTCGGTTCAGGGAAATATACTCATCTTGACACTGGCTATCTTCCCCACTTCAGGCACTTGTCATTACCCGTTTCTGCATTTCTCAAGTACATTTGTAACAGGGTATTTATTCCGGCAGTGTATTCCTTCCTTTTGGATAAAATGCACTAGGGTAGAATATCCACAACATCTAATTGAACAATCAGAATGAAATAATGACCGTGACGGAATAAACACCGAGGTAGAAATACAATAGGTTGTTTACATGCTCTGAAATTCTGCAAGCCAGAAAGAATGTACGCTTACTCGTTGATATAATTGAGAAATGTACAAACTTGACAAGTGGGGAAGGCTTCTATTGGGCAAGGGGTATTTTGACCAGCTTTCAGATGAGATCCATAATGCCTGGAGTTGAGAAAACTATTTGTGGAATGGGAAGAGGAATACTGCTGTAAATAAGTATAGTTATGTGATAACCCTGATTGTGTTTTTCATGATTTTTTTTATTGAGGGACCAACCATTTAAATTAAAAAGGGGGATGGGCTATGGGTTCCTCCCAAAAATAAGTTAAATATGAAAAAGAGAGGAAATTGGGTAAATGTCAAGTAGACAACATCCCATCTCCAGAAAGTTGATTTTATGTGAAAAAAATATTTTGGCAGCAAAATTGATGAATCATAATATTCTGAAGGAGGCTTTCTGTCCAAAAAATGATGCCAATTTTGAAAAAAAAAATATTTTGTTGATATGAGTCAAATTTTTTTTTTGGTGAAAAAATTCTGCAGAGAATAAAACAAAAACATACCCCCCTTTTTCAAGTTAAATGGTTGGCCCCTAAATATACAAGTACAATCATCCTACAGGGTATCTTTTCTGTTTCTATGTCTGTCTATCTTAGCTAAATGTTTTTCAATTAATAAAATCCAAGCAAGGCACTTTTGTAAAATTTACATTGCATTGCAAAAAAAACACAGGTGTACAGTAAATCACTTTCGTCATATTAATAGAATGTAATCTAGTTTTACATTTTTGTCTCGGCTCTTCTGTTGAATCATTACACTTATTGGTTATAACTTGCATGAGCTTACCTTTATTTCCAAAGTTCTGGAGTCATATTATTTCATACTCTACCTACCTTAAAATATAACATTGCTTAACTTCTCATGCACTGTTGCAGTTCCAGGATAGTAAACTCTTTCAGGATTTTTCTTTAATTTCAGAAGAAGTATTGACAAAAATGGTCATTTTTTGAAAGGTGGATATGCGGGTGAAGCTGTCGCATGTCAAATTATAGTGGGTCACGATGGGGTATAAGCGAGAAGTGTGATTGGCCTTTTTTAAAGTAAGCGCAAAATGGGTTTGTAGCAAAAAAGAGCACATGAAAACGGGAAAGGATCTCCAGCATGAAGCGGTAACCACTGAATAAAAAACAGCCAGCTGTCACGGAAACGGAAAAAGGTGGCCTCTTTCAGAATCTTTGTAAAATATTTTCCCGCTCAGGAAGCAGGAAAAACAAGAAAAATTGACAGGATTT
>MJUU01042189.1:0-21316 GCA_002080025.1 Modiolus philippinarum | reverse complement strand
TCTGGTTATATAAATTAAGAACAACCGGTAAACTGATATAGGGGTTTGGCATGGATAATTGGGAACATTGTCAAGACTAAAATGGGTACCCTGTTAAATATTCCCTATTACGTAAAGAATGTAAGTTACGTTCCAGGTGTTCTGGATTTTGAATCAATTTCTGGCATTTTTAACAACATTACCGTAAAACGAGAATTAGAAATGCCCTTAGTAATAAGCTGTTTGCGAGTAACGCCATATTTAGATATTAAATTTTCATATCTGTTATAAAACTTCTTAAAGGTATTCAACAACTAATGAAATCTACAACACTGTTGTAAAAAGTTGGCTGTGATAGCAAGGTTACGTTAATTAAAATCGTCAAGAGTAGAAAAACACGCGAGAATCTTACTAGTTGAGAAATGTACATCCCGTGTGATGGAGCTTGAGGGATGTCGCCGTCAGGAAAAGGGAAATCAGTTATTGTGAAATAAAATCATCCCTTTTATCGTATATTTTAGTTTGTTTTACCAGCGTCAATAATGATAGTTGGATCCAGAAAAGGTCAGTATCTGGAATCATTGTTAGCTTTATTTATATCAGTTCTTTATGGTAAATTATGTCCACATAATCTAAAAACTGGGGATTGTCAATAGTAAGAACATCGTCAAAATACCTGCTGCTATCGTTGAAAATAGAAATAAGATGATCACTGTTTTGTGCGGTTCCGTTTTGAAGTTTTTTCATGAAGTCTCGTTCGTAACAGAACAGAAACAGATCTGCAATGAGAGGTGCACAATTTGTACCCATGGGAATACCTCTGACCTGTTGATAAATAGTGTTGCCAAAGCGAACAAAAATGTTGCCCAGTAAAAGATTAAGAATGTAAAAGAATGGATAACAGGAAACACCCACAATGGCTGAAAATTATTATTACATTCCACAATCTGTCATGGAACAACACATGAAAAACACGAATAAGACAAAAGACAAACGTAGAAAACAATATGATCTCGGGACAGCCTGACTTGGTACCGGCACTAGCAAAAGTCAGCGGTAGGGTTAAACCGGTTTATGGGCACCCAAACCTCCCCTTTATCTGTCCCGTTTCCCTATAGTAAACAAAACATACGAATAAAAACCAATACAGGTAGACTTCTAACTCCATGACAACAATCTTGAAAGGAAAGAAAAGAAACAATACGTAATTTTGAAAGATGGGTCAAGGGTAGCTCGCCGCTAAACTGCCGGCTAGCTCAAGGAGCCTAGTCTGCTGGTAGAACACTGTCGCACTACGGAAGAAAAATCAAACTCAAAACTTCCCGAAGGGTTTGGTCAAGAATCATCATAAATTTCAGTAGACATCGGCAGTATCAGTGAAAGGCCAGTGTGTGTGCAAAATTTTCAGGTCATTAGGTCTCAAAACTAATTTAACGGATGCAAGCAGTATATCTTGTCGATATCCCCTATTACGTTAAAAATGTAAGTTACGTCCCAGCTTTTCTGGATTTTTAATCAACTTCTGGCATTTTTTAACAACATTACCGTAAAAACGAGGATTAGAAATGCCCTTAGTAATAAGCTGTTAACGAGTGACGCCATATTTAGATATCAAATGTTCATATCTATTATAAAACTTCTTAAATGTATTCAACAACTTATGAAATATGTAACCTTGTTGTAAAAGTTTGGCTGTGACAATAAGGTTGCGTTCATTAAAATCGTCAAGAGTAGAACAAACCCGTGCAAATCGTAGCAGTTGAGAAATATACACTCCGTAGGATGGAGCTAGAGGGATGTCACCGTCAAGAAAAGAGAAATTAGTAGTAGTAAAATCAAAATCATCCCATTTATCGTATATATAGTTTTTATTTTACCAGAGTCAATAACGATAGTTAGATCCAGAAAAGGTCAGTATTTTGAATCATTATCAATAGTACGGATATATACGGAATATCCAGGTCTCGAAAAATGCCTGCAATATCACTAAGGTCAATTCCTTTATTAATATAACAGCCCTTTTATTGTATAGCAAAGCTAAATTCCTGTTCAAAAATGGGATTTTTTTGCTTTAAATGATGTCATAAAATTTGAGTTAATTTGGCAATAATGCAATATGGAAATTTAGTGCTTTTACCCTTAGTTGCTTTCTAAGGATAATATTGTATACAATAACATAATATATACAAATCAAAAGAATATTCTTATTGCTATAATCTCCTTTAAAGCTTTTGAAGGTTCCGATAAAATTCATTCTAAATGTATTTTGCGGTTGATTGCATGTTATTTATACATAAGTTATCGAAATCCGCATATGCAGAAACAAAATTTATAGTTACTTCGGTATTTTTTTATTTAGAGTGACAGCTTGCATATTTTATTTACCTCTACATAATGTGTGGAAGTTTTTAAAACAAATATTTGTCAAAATAATGTTCGGATTCAGATCAGATTAAAATTGCCGAACTTCAAAGGTTTATAGCAGCTTGATTTTTAACGGAGTATTGTCAAATTGGGCTCATTGGAAAGCGCGTTTAGTTATCTTTGATTTTACGTACAAATCTTGCATTTATGCCATCGTGCCCTGGCTGCTACGCTACGCATTTAGACCATAGTGTACATGTTGTGTTCCTGTATTTTAGTTGTTCAAGTTGACTTTGAATTTTGTTTGTGTGCGTTTTTTTTTTTTGGAAGGGGTGTTTATTTCTTTTTCTTTGTCTTGTTGTCCACTGCTTACGCATGTATGGGAAAGGGATCGTTGCAATTTATAAAGAAATTAAAACTTTTAATCACAAAATGTACTCATCTAATCTATAAAATTAAAATAGTTGAACGCGCTTTCCAATGAGCCCAATTTGTCGAAAATCCGATTTAAAAGCAGCATTTTTATTTGTTGAAGTTGATTTTTTTATTACGGAGTCTATATTGTTCCAGAATGAGCTTTTCCTTGATTTTCACCTTGATATTTCACCATAAATTAAGCAAGAACTTAGCAGGAACTAAATTTTTAGCAATTCTTGAAAAGTGTACTTTCGATACAGTTATAAACGAATCAAAGGAATGTTCATTATAGTGTAGGAACCAGCTAAATTTGTCTTGCACCCGATTTTTCACATTTTGATTATCACTTCAGTTTTGCGTTATATTACAAAATATACTTTTTCTAAAAAAATACACTCGGTTCTAAATAATCAAAGTATACCCTTACCTCCACGCAAAAATTAAGAGGGAAGCATTACTGAAACAACATAGAATTGCATGAAAACAATTACCTTATTGTACTATTTGTCCACAACCATGTTTCCGGAAACGCTGTTCTAGTTTTTGTTACTTCCGTCATTTTTCCAACTCCACTATGGACACTTCCATACGAAGGCGTTGGTTGTTCTCCCAAGACACCAGATGGTAAAGGTGTTGGTGAAAACGGATTCCAGTGGTCTGTTAAATCTAGGTGGTTTAGAGTAGATATAAGATACTCGATAGAACATATAATGGAACATACTCGATCGAACATTTGAGACACAATCTTAGAAATTCTATAAAGAAATACATCTAACTGGAGACAGGTAGATGTTTGGGTACAATTTTGATCTTTTTTCTGTTCTTACCTGTTTCTTGTCTATCAACGTTTTTCGTTTATTAAAGATAATATGTTTGTTTTGTAAACTGTTTTATTGTTGTGTCGAAAAATTGCTTCAATAATGACTGCGTTTGTGTTCTACAAATCATCAAACTTTTGTACACTTCTGTCTTCACTACTAATTTTTGTGTACGTTCTTGAAACTGATTGACTATTGCATATGTTTATCAACTGTCTAACTTATGGGTTTACTCTACAACCTACAGGTATTCCGTCAGGTCAAAACTTTGAGAATAAAAACTACTGAACTATTGTGTCTGATTTAAAAACTGTCAATCTATTTGCGTCTGCAATACAAACTGTACTATTGTGTCCGCTATACAAACTGTTGGACTATTGTTTCTGTTATACAAACTGTTAGACAATTGTGTCTGCTTTACAAACTGTTGTACTATTGTGTCTGCTATACAAACTGCTGGACTATTGTGTCTGCTATACAAAATGTTGTACTATTGTGTCTGCTATACAAACTGTTGTACTATTGTGTCTGCTATACAAACTGTTGGACTATTGTGTCTGCTATACAAACTGTTGGACTATTGTGCCTGCTATACAAACTGTTGGACTATTGTGTCTGCTATACAAACTGTTGGACTATTGTGTCTGCTATACAAACTGTTGCACTTTTCTGTCTGCTATACAAACTGTTGCACTATTCTGTCTGCCATACAAACTGTTGAGTTCATGGTCTTCCAAACGTTTAGATTTTATTTGCACTGAAGAGACATAAGTTGTCGAATTGAGCATATGCAGAATTTAAATTCACAGTAACTTCGGTATTTAGTCATTTTGCACTATCGTGTCTGCTATACAAACTGTTGGACTATTTTTTCTGCTATACAAACTGTTGGACTATTGTGTCTGCTATAAAAACGGTTGCACTATTGTGTCTGCTATACAAACTGTTGCACTATTTTGTCTGCTAAACAAACTGTTGAGCTATCGTGTCTGCTATACAAACTAGTGGACTAATGAGACTGCTATACAAACTGTTGTACTGTTGTGTCTGCTAGACAAACTGTTGGACTATTGTGTCTGCTTTACAAACTGTTGGACTATTGTGTCTGCTATACAAACTGTTGTACTATTGTGTCTGCCATACAAACTGTTGGACTATTGTGTCTGCTATACAAACTGTAGGGTTATTTTGTCTGCTACATATACAAACTTTTGGACTGATTAGTCTGCTTTACAAACTGTTTGACTATTTTGTCTGCTTAACAAACTGTTGGACTAGCGTATCTGCTATACAAACTGTTGCACTATTTTGTCTGCTTAACAAACTGTTGGACTATTTTGTCTGCTAAACAAACTGTTTGACTATTTTGTCTGCTATACAAAAAAGTTAGACTACCATGTCTGCTATACAAACGATTGCACTATTGTGTCTGCTATACAAACTGTAAGACTATTGTGTCTGCTATACAAACGGTTGCACTATTGTGTCTGCTATACAAGCTGTTGAACTATTTTGTCTGCTATACAAACTGTTGTACTATTGTTTCTGATAAGCAAACTGTTAAAATATTGTGTCTTCGATACAAGCTGTTTGGTTATTGTGTTTGCTATACAAACCATTGCACTATTGTGTCTGCTATACAAACTGTTGGACTATTCTGTCGGCTATACAAACGGTTGTTCTATTATGGCTGCTGTACAAACTGTTGGACTATTGTGTCTGCTATACAAACTGTTGGACTTTTGTGTCTTCTATACAAACGGTTGAACTTTTGAATATTGTATTGTTACTTCTAGATTTATCGTTATGTTTAATGTGGTATGAATGTCGAATGCACCGTATGACACATCCTAGTAAAGTAGGGTGCAGACATAACCTCTCGTCCAAGTTAACTGGGGAAGCAGTCATGAGAACAGTCATAAGTTAACTTGAAGTTAAATTGGAGTAGTCATAGAATACTGACTGCTCTGACGAGTCATAGAGACCTGACTGCTGTGACTATGCAGTCATGGAGCCCTGACCGCTCTAACCTGTCATAGAATAATGCCTGCCCTGACCTGTCATAGAGCCCTGACTGCTATGACCAGTCATAGAGCCCTGACAGCTCTAACCATTCATAGAATCCTGGCTGCTCTGATTAGTCGTATAGGTCTTAAACAATACAAGAACTGTTAAGACTCGAACTCTAATACAGCGATGGATACGTCCAACATTCCCTACCACACGCACACGATTCACACGACGAATGCACACATTTCTCTCACGTTTGGTGTAATTTTCTTTAATTGTGCCGTCACCATATCCAGAGACATATAATTACATGGCTCTTCAATATCAGAACTATCAGAAAAGAGTCACTTTTATGTATTCGAAAATTGTAATACTGTAAAATACACAATGAGATGAATAAATAAATAAACTGAATAAAAATCAGTCCTGTAGTAAATGAAATATGCTGCAAACAGTCACAAACATCAAATATCAGAAGAGGTGCATTCTACATTTCCACATTATAATGCACAATACTGAAACATGGTGTAATTTAACTAAAATATATAACAAAAAGCAGACCTTTTTTTAATTCCATAATGTACCGATGCCCACAATATTGCAACTTGTAGTTATTTAACATAAAATATATGAGAAAAGGCATATTTAGGCAGATTTTTTTTATTCGATATGATATCGATGCCTGCAATTACTCCAACTGTATGTAATTTAACTTTAAATATATACGAAAAAGCAGATTTTCTTCATTTCATATTGTATAAATGCCTGAAAACTTCAATTTGCTGTAATCTAACCTATAATATATAAGAAAAAGCAGATTTTCTTCCTTCGATATTATATCGATGCCCTCAATACTTCAACTTGCTGTAATTTAACTCAAAATATATTAGAAAAAGCAGATTTTCTTCATTCCATATTATATCGATTCCCGTTATACTTCAACTTGCTGCAATTTACCTAAAAATTATAAGAAAAAGCAGATTTTCTTCATTCGAGATTATATCAATGCTCATAATACTAAAACTTGATGTAATTTAATCTGAAAATACAAGAAAAGGCAGATTTTATTCATTCGGTATTATATTGATGCCCGCAATACGTCAACTTGCTGCAATTTAAAATTAAATATATAAGAAAAAACAGATTTTCTTCATTCCATATTATATCATGCCCTTTATACTTCAACGTGCTGTAATTTTACCTAGCATTTAAAGGAAATGAATAGATTGGCGTACTTTCGAAAACTAACAAACAAGGAAAGTGCACTTCTGTATGAGTTGTCCGATTTGTTGTCGGAAAAAGAACACATCAAACAGAATCCTAAATTCCAGTCACTTCTGGAATGTTTTGCTTCGTCATCTGGGATAAGGCCAATTGTCAGTAAGCTCCCTTGTGGACTCAAAAAAATGTTGACGAGAGCCTCAAGTAAGTCGTCCCGGGATGTACCATTTCCGCCATTCACCGAATTATCCAGATTTTATCGGGAAATGAGCATAATCAGAAATGAACACGAATTCTGTTATGAACAAGAACAGCAAATAACTCCAAAGTATTCCGGAAGGAAACCACCCGTGGCAAAACCCGGGTTGCATCTCACGAGACAGATGTCCAAACAAGACAAGTAAAGATAGAAGTGCAGAGAGAAGGACGCATCAGACAGGTGCATAGTACATAATACAAGGCATCCATCAGACGAATATTGAGGATTCAAATTAAAATCAACGGAGGAGCTGAGAGAGATACTAAAAAACAACCTATATTTTAGGTGTTGCGCCTCTACAACTCACAGGAGCACAGACTTCAAGGCGACGATTTTCTGCAGAGACTGCGGAAGCAAACAATATACCACTGCCTTACATATAGTTAGACAGACAACCTCAGTTGACCCCGTACAACATCACGACGGGGAGGCAAGTAATGCCAGCAGTACTGACAGAACAGTAAACTCGTCTTGCACAGAATCTGTGGAAACAACACATACAAGTCATGTGCCAAGATCATCCCTGTCAGAGTACATTATAGGGACAACTACGACAACACCATTGAAATGTATGCAGTTCTTGTTGAACAAAGTATCATTGAAAACAAACCAAAAAATTATACCCTGACTACTTGTTCAGGTCGCATTGCCACCAGTATCAGGACAGCAAAAGGATTTATAGTCCAATCATTTCACGGACAAGAAGAGCTAGAATTGCCAGTTTTGTAGAATGTGATTATATTCCAAGCAGCAGAGACGAAATACCGTCACCAGATTCTGCCAAACACTTTACACATATGAAAGATATAACTGGAAGAATCCCGCAAATTAAAGATAGCAGGAAGATAATGCTGCTCATAGGAAGATACCTTCCCGAAGTCCATCAGTTCCTAGATTACAGATATGGACCACCTAGATCACCTCTCACCCAGAAATTAAAACTGGGCTGGGTTTTCGTTGGAAAAATCTGTCTGGACTATCAACACGCAACTCCAGACTGTTCCTATTTCCACATCGGATATAATTATATTGGCAGGACATTGAAGACATCCTGTTTTTTTCTGATAAAACATGAATTTATTCCAACCAAATCTATGATTGGGATGGCAGATGGCGGGGCCAATGGATCTACAATTTTACAGGGTTTTGACATTTCAGTCTTTCAATGTATCCTTGTCTATATCTGGATCTCAAATTGCATAGAAAATAGAGAATTGAAGCTTATTAAAACGCATTTACGATTTCTTCCACTCATGTGAGCCACAGAAAGTCAAATTAGAAGCATATTCCTATTGAAGACATGCAAAAAACGTCTTTTTTATGTGTTATAAAAAATGACCGCCATCTTTGATTTTTAGGTTGGTAAAAGCTAATTTTGCTTTAATATCAAATCATTACTATCATGCTATATTTTATGCTTTTATCATTAAACCCATAATTTTAGCAATATTCAGCTGGAATAGAAGTCGATGATGATTGCCGAGAATCTAAAGCACTACCCAGCGGAGACCATATGAATCATTTGGATATTTTTGTATTAGTATATTGAAATTTTCCTTTGGATAAAAGTGTCAAATTTTTCTTAATTAACAATAGTTTTCTTTCGACTGTCCATTGGTTTTAACCATAACACTACTTGGACAACAAAAAATGAACTCGAAATTTACTATGCAATTTTAACATAATAAGCGTTCTTTATTGAAAGAGTTAGTCACCTTTTTCCAAACTCGTACACTGATAAAATTCTCGGAGCTTCGGCGCTCCTGCCTTCACCTGAAAACTTGTACGGAAAAAAGCAGCCTCCTGTATTCAATAAATGTTATTTCTTTTGTTAAAATATACGGTATCTTTTACAAAACTAGAACGAGCATTGGGACATTGTTATGGCAATCGCCCAAATCTTTTCAACCTTCCAATACCTCGGAGCAAGAGCAAATGCATGTAACAAATTCACTACCTACTAGTTACAAAATCTGAAAGGCAGATTTGCCTGTTTAACCAATTTACTTACACTTCTCCACGTGTTTGTACACAATGGCATCAGTCAAAACGTAAACCCCTGCATTCTGTGAAAAAAATATATAATAAGCGATGGATGCATTTTTTTGTTTCTTGATTGAAAATACTTACAGCATGTGTAAATTACAAAAAAAAAGGAAAAATACAACAAAAACTCTTTACAGTTACAGGCAAAATTACAGGTCAAAATGTAAACAAATAAACATTATATCGATGTTACAAAAAGAGAAGGACAAACATCTACCGCATTTATATATAGTTTTAACAGTAGAGGCCATCTGTTACATGATATCATTGTGTCCTGAAAAGGAAAGGATATGTATATTCAAAAACAAGTAAATAACTGTGCTTTGAGGCAAACACAAAGACCTTCAAACGAACCCATACATAAGAATTTAAACATCAGTATGTCAAGTAAAGCCATGTGTGTCAATTAAAGCCATACATCAGAATTTAGACATAAATATCACAATACCGAAGTTAACTGTCAATTTATTTTCTGCATATGCGCATTTCCACTACTTATGTCTCATCAGTGCAGATAAAACCAAAGCATTTTGTACATTTTACATAAGTATGTAATTTTGCATGTAATGCAACATTTCAGAAAAGTTTAAAACAGTTTGGAACACTTATTGGCGTTCCCCCTTTCCCAATTCTATGACAGCAGACATAATTTTGGACATGTTTTACTTGGAAATAAGATGTTTACTTCCTTCATTACATTTCTTAAAATTCGGTCAAATTTGGAGCTTTTTTAATTCCCTGTATCTTTTTTCTTTCCATACTATGACCATAATTTTTACATCCTGCAAATAATTTGTACACCTCCTATGCAATGTTTCTACAAAATAACATCCAATTTCGAGTTGTTTTAAAAATCCAGCCTCTTTATTTGATTTACATAAAATCGGCCGCTGTTTTGGAAATCTTCGGGCTGAATATAAGTTTTGCACTTTCCGTATGATCTTGCTTTAAAGTTCGGTCAACTTTTCAGTACTTTTATCTTTCTCGCCTTTTCTGGTTTCAATACACTTGTGTCATTTTAAGAATTCAAAGACTTTTTAAAAGTTCAAACACTTGGTCCCAAAACTAGATACGGCTTTCATTGTCTCAAGTTTTATAACAAGTGTGGACAAAATTATGGAGAGGAAAAAAAGAATGATACCGTATAGAGGGTTATTTTCGCGGTAGCCAAATTTCGCGATTCGTTTACTGTCTCAAAATATTATACGTAAAGGGTATGTTCAGTCACTGTTGCAATTATCACTACAGAAGTATCACATTTTTGTACGGTCGTCACATTTATTTCACAGACCGTGACAATTTTTTTCTATTTCATAAATGAGAACAGATATCTTTGGGTAGATCCAAGGTTTGTTTTCGGACTGACTAACACCGACTGTGACAAAACTGGACGTTTCCATGGCAGTGTGACGAGTGCCACGCGTGGAGCAGACCATGCTTACCATTTTGGAACACTTGATGATACTTCAGGATTTCAGTGGGAGTTCACACTGTCAGTGCTTTTGTTTGCTGTGTTGTCTTGTTTATCATTTTGTTATATTTTAGTTTTGTCGTCGTCGATAATGTTTGTGGAATAGATTTGTCCGAGTCTATATCTGCATACTACAAAAATTCTTTTCAAACTTTCACCTTGGTGGTGTTTGATGGTTAGAGAAGTAACATGTACCATGGGATTTTATTGGTTTTGTCTACGGGTTAGAAAATGACAAAAATCAGTCAGCCACCAAACAGATTTTTAAATATCATATTTTACTGGCTGTGTGATGGGTGCCATGCGTGGAGATCATGCACTTATCCTGCCAGAGCCCCTGATGATACCTCATTTTTATAAGGGTTTTGTTGTGTGGCGTTCTTGTTTATTTTTGTTTATTTGTTTTGTGTTTGTCATACTATCGCAATTGGTGTTGGATGTGAATTGCCGTGATTTTTGATTAATGATTTTAGAATATCCCCCTTTCATCATTCTTGCTTCGGTATTTGATTGCCGATGTATTGATCCCGAAGAGGGGTTTTAAATTTTAACGGTTAGCAATTTTCGCGAATGGAAAATTGTGTAAGGGAAAAAATGTGTGAAGATATGCTGTTTATAATTTCGCGATACGGTAGACATGTAATTATAAGAATTCACGTATCAAAAACTAAGTCAGAAGTCAGAAAGTGCCCCCCTGGCTTGTGTGTTCGAACAACCTGTGAATGCAAAACCAAGTTATCAAACAACATCGCGCTAAGTCTTAATACATTCGTTTTTCATACGAAAATTAAGTACTTCACCAATGAATCTTTCTTTGATCATGTCTACAACTGTGTACAAAATTTGTAATAATATGTGAAGGTACATGTAATTAAAAGTTATCATATAAAAGTGTTTCACCAAAATTTGTTTTCAGATTATCTTCAAAATGTTTAAGAACCTTCCTTTGATAAGGTTCGACACGAAGTATAAAACAAATGAAATTCTGTGAATGCAATCTCAAGTTATCAAATGACATAGAGCTTATTTTAACAAGAGGCTCTCATGAGCCTGTATCGCTCACCTGGGTCATGGCTGACACAATAAGTCAAAATAATCACTACGTTTAATGTTCTCATTTTCAAATTTGTTTATTAATGTTTAAGGATCTCATTTTGAAGTTTGCTGATGTTTATTAATGGTTAATGGTCTCGTTTTGAAGTTTGCTGATGTTATATGATCCAAAATTAAACTATATTCCCCACTGGCAGCTATTTTTGATGAGGCGTAGACCAACTGTCACCTTTCTTGAAGAAGACCATGTAAGGATCATTGTGCCTCACTTTGGTTCCAATTGGCACAGTATTTTCAGAGGAGATCTTTAAATGATTTCCCATGGGGTCCAAGGTGAAACAATGTTCCCTACTGACTGCCATCTTGGATGCAATGCGGACATCCAGACACATTTAATGAAGGGGACCAAGTAAGGACCATTGTGACTAAGTATGATTCCAGTTGGCCATGTACTTTCAGAGGAGAAGATCTTTGAATATGTTCCGCTATAGGGTCCAATGTTAAAAACATGTTCCCTCCTGGCGGCCATCTAGGATATATGATGTGGACTTGCTGAACACATTTTTTAAAAGGGGCCATCTATGGACCATACCGACTAAGTTTGGTTCCAATTAGCCCAGTATTTTCAGAGGAGAAGATTTTTGCAAAATTGTCCAATTTTGGATCATGTTACCGCTGGCGGCCATCTTGGATGACGTGCAGACTTGCCGGACAAAATTTTCAAAGTGGACCACCGAAGGACTTTTGTGACCAAGTTTGGTTCTAATTGGCGCAGTAGTTTCAGAGAAGATCTTTGAATGCTTTCTCATAGGGTCCAATGTTAAACTGCGTTCCCTGCTGGCGGCCATCTTGGATATGATACAGACTTCCCAGACATTTTTTTAATGGGGCCTCCTAAGGACCATTGGTCCCAAGTTTGGTTCCAATTGGACCAGTGGTTTCAGAGAAGAAGATGTTTGAATGAAAAGTTTACAATGGACAGACCACTGTCGGCAAGAAGATCTCCATGGCATAGCCATGCAGCCAGCTGTAAAGTTATACATGCATTGAAGCTTAGATGATACTTCAATATTAAATGAGAGAGATACTTGCATTATGGACAAGCAAACAGAACGAAAGAAAACAATATAAACTTATATACAGTTATTATTAAATTGTGAAATAAGTATAGTTTATGAAAGTATATCTAAAACTCAAGAGAGAAAAGTAAACCACAGAAGATTTGAAAGCAGAATTTAAAGGGAAATAACCAATAACCATATGACATTGAAAAAAATTTTCTTGGTGAAAAAAGTCAATAACTACAACACAGGCAGTTGGATTTTCTGCAAAATTTCGGAGTATGTAAAGCCTGATATGCTGAACATTTTTCAAATTTACACTTTACCTCTATCTGTTACAGTTTTTGAAATAAAAAATAAAAAATGCATAATTTTGAAAATTTTACAGAAAAGGGGCTATAACTCTGAGACGGTTTTTCCGATTTTCTTCAAAATTGCAGGGCAGATAGATTACGTCATTCTGAACAATTCTACCTCGTCAGATTTTTGATATCTGCAACGGGTTTGAAGTTATTTGCCAAAAACAGCATTTTACCCCTATGTTCTATTTTTAGTAACAGCGGCCATGTTGTTCGGTCCTCGGACTAACCGAACACATTTTTTTAACTAAATACCCTGGTGATGACCTAGGTCAAGTTTGGATTAAATTGGCCCAGTGGTTTAAGAGGAGAAGATTTTTGAAGAAAAGTTTACGACGGACGGACGGACGACGGACGCCAAGTGATGGCAAAAGTTCACCCTGGCATAGCCAGGTGAGCTAAAAATATGAAATTTCTTTATGTAAAACTTGGTTATTTTCCGAGTTCTTTTTTTTTTCAAAATCGAAGGGGACCTTTCACTGATTGTGTTTTCTTCACTGTGAATAAAATTTATTTAAATCATTCTGATAAGGCGATCGAAAGTTAGCATACGACATAGAGCTAATTCATAAAATATTTATTTTTGATAGAAAGGTTTTTCCCTAAAAGTAATTTCGGATATTTTTCAAAATCAAAGTGGACTTCTCTTTGATCGCGTCTAACACTGTGTATAACATTTATTGAAATCTGTGAAGGCAATTTCAATTCAACATATCAGCCTTTGATCATGTCTGGAACTATGCATGAAATTGATAAAAATCTGTTAAGGTTATCTATTTAAAGATCTATCTAAAAATATGCAATGTTCATATAAGAGATAAATTTTCTCCAGAATTTTTGTTTTTTTGTTTTTTTGGTTTTTTTTTGTTTTTTTTTGGCAATTTTCTTCAGAAATAGAAGGGACCTTCATTTGGTCAAGTTAGATATTAAGCATAAAATCGTACAAATATGTGAAAACAATATTAAGTTATCTTATACATAGACAAACCGACGGACAGAGAGACGAACGGACATACTATCACTCTACTTTCAAACTATGAGACAAAACAAATTTCGTTTGGGAGACTTAATAAAGGCACCAAACTCACAAATCAATAAATGTAAAGATGTAAAGGTTAATATCCAAAAAAAAAATATCATAGTGAGTGTTTCAAACTCTAATTGG
This sequence comes from Modiolus philippinarum, assembly GCA_002080025.1. Classification (NCBI taxonomy): domain Eukaryota; kingdom Metazoa; phylum Mollusca; class Bivalvia; order Mytilida; family Modiolidae; genus Modiolus; species Modiolus philippinarum. Next base: position 7,093 of record MJUU01042189.1, on the reverse strand, counting down.
TAAAACAGCAACACAGATATGTTTTTTTATGTTATTTTTTCCTTTTATTTCCATACATATTTTTTTTAATTACTATTTTTTATTTGTCGTCCTTTTCCCCTATTTTAAAACCGAAAACACGGCTACCTTTTACTTATGGAATGCAAAACAGCAACAGATCTTTGATTTCTGGGATACTAAAAATGTCTATCAATCTTCAATAGTAATTTGTGTGTATTGTTTAAGACTTATAAGAATATATAAATATATAGATTACACCTCAAGATCCCGTTCATTACAATATTTAATCCACTAGAGATAGTTAGATTTAAACATTTTAAAAATTTTTAAATTTAACTATCGAGATTTGATAAAATATGGTAATAATCGGGATAAAGTGGTGTCATCTTTTTCTCTAAGGAAAAATGATAAATACCGAGAATTGTATTCTGAAAAGATTTGGCGAGAAGTAGCACGTGGCTTTATTTAACATACGTTGAATATGAAAATTTATCTAATGGGTCAAAACCGGTTTAAACTTGACATGTCATTAGAGAAAAGAAAATATTATATTTTTTTTTAGATATGTGAGGTTTATTTTAATTACCTGAAAGATTTCTTTGGCATCAGTTCCTCCATAATGTGAAATATAGTCACTATTAGATGGATCAGCGTTGTCGATGGAATCGTAAGACATTAACTCGTTAGACACCTGTCAGATATAATCAAGATTTTTAAACACATTAATGGCCGTAACACTATATTATTGTGATTTGATCTGTATTGAGGCGACATAAGTTACCGGAATGGCAATATAAATTCACTAAATTTACGGTAATTTCGGTATTTTTTGTAGTGACTTAAGGGCATATAGCACTCTAAAAAACAAGGCGATGGTTACAGTGACTTGGAAAATTCAAGATAAGCAATAGTTTTGCCTGATGGATAAAGTATTTCCATAATTAAACATTCCACATAAAAAGACGGTCAGCTCTCCTTTAGCTCTAAACAGTTTTCGGCCAATGTCACATACTGTTTATGTCAAATCGTGTCTACTATATTAAATATGCGTTAAATATTTCTCCCATTCTTCCCAGAAAACAAAAACTTAGCTAATTTAAAATGCAATTGGTGATAGAAATTTGCAATGTCATTAATAGTTTACGTCATTACTATATCTTTTAAGCAAGATTTCATCACTCAGTTCCGTAGTCCATGGGCTGAAAAGGGGAGATAATCTGATAAAAATATTTTACTTAGATATCACTATAAAAATTCACTTTTTACAAATTATATGGAAACAAAGTCGGTGACCCCATTTTTCTTTTTATTTTTTGAAAGTATGTACAAAGGGCTAACAATTGAGTCAAGTAGAAAAAAAAATATATGGAATAGTTTAAAGCAATCAACAATATACCTTTTTTTCCCATATATTTATTAGAAATTTTTGATTATTTTGATAACAGTTATTTCAAAAACAAGCACGGTGACCCCTTTTTTTATCTTTTTATCTTAAAGCTTATATAATAAGGAAACTTTCCTGTAAAATGAAAAAAAAATATGGAAAAAAATTGGAGTACCCATTTACCTTTAAACATGATTTTCTTTCATCAAATAACGGACAGCCTTGTCTAAACCAAAGATCAGTAACTGATTGAACCAGCAAATGTTGCGTGTAAAAGTATAGGCTAACATGCAAACCAGTTTTATTGATTCAAGCTTGCAAAACAAGTTGTTTTGCTTTTTAATGTCCAGTTTTTAGCAATTATGTCATGCGCTTTCCGTATAAGAAAGTATTTTGTACCCTTTAAAAGGGTAGGTCAGAACTGGTTTTAGTCATTATAGTCGAAACAAGGGATCCGATACGGACGGTGAAGGAATATTTCTTACACACTCTATATTTATTGAACACTCTGATTCGCCTAACACTGATTGCATTCTTAGTGTCATCATCCATAATAGGGCTGGCAACGTGAAATCGAATACTCGAGTATTCGTTTGGGAGTCGAATACTCGACTACAATGTTTGTACTCGAGTACTCTTTTTTAAGTATATGTTCACTAAAATCATGCAAAATGTGATAATTTCAGATCATTTGCAGGCTATCAATAATTTTTTTATTTTGTATTATTAGTACTTAAACCCCACAAATCGATATTATTATTATTAAGTCTCTCAAAGGAAGTTATATTTCTAAGAGATGGAAAAAGCTGGTGTTTCGAAACTTGTTGGGAAGTTGGAACCACTATTGAATTTTTGCATATTGTACTCAGAATTTTCAAGATGGCACCCGTTGCCAAGGAAACGGTAAAAAAGGCGGAAAAAACGAAAGTGCTCGGAATTGGATTAAATTTTACAGAAACGTTGTCTAGCATGTGAAGAATAGGTTTTTGGTCTCCAAAACTTCAAAATTGATACTGTTGCCATGGAAACGGTAAAAGAGGTAGGAAATTTCAAAGTGCTCAGAATTGAATGAAACTTGAAGAAAGGTTATTTGGAATCTGTGGATCTCATTTAAAGACTTTCAAAATCTAATATGGAAGTTCGTTTTGGAGACTTCTTGTTTTTGCATCCAAACACAATTAATACTTGTTATTATTTTTAGTAGTAATATAAGTAGTAGTAGTATTTTAAATCCCTGTTGGGATTTAGAAATTGAGAAATAAAATGAAGAAAATTGTGAAAAAATAGAGACGCAAGATCCGATATATTCTGCCATATGTAAAATTATGTGAGCCATTTAAATCATTTATTCTGCCTGTAAAAGTATTTGACATCACCTTAGTGCTTGCTTTGCATGATTCTTACATATACCAAATAGTTAAAAAAAACGTTGTTCGACAAAACTTCTTTCTTGACAGATTTACAGTCATACAATAGATATTTTGAAATATATTGAGTAAATTGAAGAAGAAAACTTTATCTTGTAGGGCAGGCAATATAAATTCACTTTTTGTAATAAGAGAAGCAATTCATTAACGTATTAAAACTTAGATCAAATCAAATGTTTACAGTACAAGCTTTCCGTCGATTGTTTGTTAATAAGGGTGTCATTGTTTTATATTCAAGAGCTGATTTACTTAAGTACTCATCAAATTGACAATGAAAACATATTATATGAAAAAAGACAAACCCAAAAGTTTCATCTTAAACCCGAAAGTCTGCCTTTAAGACCCCTGTCCTACATTACAATTGGGCGCTTTTCATTATCATTTACAATTATCCGAGTACTAGAGTACTCGCAAGTATTTGTACCAAGTACTCGAGTATTGAAATGTAGAAATTTTGCCATCCTTAATCCATAGGAAAAAGAAAACCTTTTTCTAAATTTCAATGTGATGAGCTGATTTTTTTCTTGATATTTCGGACGGTAAACTTTTGAAAGCTGCCGAAAACACCGAAAATGTCAGTTATTTTCTACATGAATGATAAAATCTTATTTGAATTACTGCTTTATAGCCTTGCAAGTGTACAAACAACGATCGGTATAAGAAGACGGGCACATTACTTAAGTACAAGATGTAAACCATCAACAAGCGAAAATTCTCCAAACAAACAAAGTCGTAATTTGCAAGTGTCTGTGAAATAATTATAAAATCAGACGTTATTTCTATGAAATAAAAGTGCAAAATATTTCGTGTATTTTGTGTTGGATTTATACTAATATTGGATTGAATTTGTGAATACTATTACTTATCGCTAATTTGCTTGATTTTCAATTGTTCCGGAGCGACGATAATTCTATTATCACTGCACTGCGCTGATATGAACATATTATCGTCAATCTCTATGGAACGTTAGCAACAGCGTATTAATATGACGTCGCGTGACGTTTCGTGAAAAAAAATAATCCTGTCAAGAAAGCGTTACATTTAACTAAAAATTACATGTTTAACCTAAAAAAAATATTTCAATAGAAAAAGAAACATCTATCTTGTATATATAAATAACAAAATAAGCGATAAAAATACTATTAGTAATTTGTTTTGCTCGGATGGAATTCTCAGCTTGTATTACATCTCGTGCTTCGCAATCGATGCAATAAAGCTGAGAATTCCATACTCGCAAAACAAATTACTAATAATAAGAAAAAGAAGGGAAACGGGGAATGTGTCAAAGAGACAACGACCCTAAGGGCAGCAATAACAACTCAAAGCCACCATAAGATCTTCAATGAACGGTGAGGAAACCCCACACCCAACGGTAGGTCGGAGTTGGCCCCTAAATAAAAGAGTAATCAAGTTCAGCGAAATAAGCATCTTCCTAGACTCCGATAGACATAAAGTGAACTAACTAGAAAACAGACAAGACACACAAAGGCTTAATAAATTTCCTGACTTAGGACAGGCGCAAACCTGCTGCGGCGGGGTTAAACTAGTTTTATTGGGCCCAAACCTTCCCCCTATAGCCAATGTGATAAATAAAAAAACGATCGTAGTATATATATTTTTTGTGTATGAGATTCATATTTTGAAATCAATTAAATCAAGTTATAGCAAATAATCAGGATAGATCAAGGATTTATTGGCTGTTTTAATCTTCAAAAGCATGCCATTACTTGCGTCTGTCGTATTGACGTAGTTGTCGAATAATCATCTAATTAATGACAAGTTCATTTTAATAAATGACAAGGTTTTTTGTGTAATGTGATTGTTGACATTTTATTTTTGTTGCGCAAATGTGAATTCTTGGTAATGGAGTTATTTATATACACGAGACAATATTCTCTTTAATAGAGAGTCACCATGATACACAGTTAATGTCGTTCTTAGTCTTGAAGTAAACTTTACCACCCCTGATCACTACCATTTTATTTGAAATGATAGTCCCCATCCCGACCCGGCAACAGGTGAGTTTTGAGTTTGATTTTTCTTCCGTAGTGCGACAGTGATCTACAAGCAGACTATGCCCCTTGAGCTAGCCGGCAGTTTAGAGGCGAGCACCTTTTGACCCATCTTTTAAAATTGTTTTTTTTTTGTTTTTTTTGTTTTTTTTTTTTTTTGTTGTGTTTTTTCTTTCCTTTCAAGATTGTGGTCGTGGAGTTAGTAGTCTATCTGTATTGGGTTTTATGCGTATGTTTATTATACTATTTGGAAAACGGGACAGACAAACGGGAGGTTTGGGTACCCATACACTGGTTTAACCCTACCGCTGCCTTTTCCTAGTGTTAGGACCAAGTCCGAGTTCCTATCGTTGTCTACGTTTGTGCTTTGTCTTATTCGTGTTTTTCGTGTGTAGTTCCATGGCAGATTGTGACATGTATTTATAATTTTCAGTCATTGTGGGTGTTTTCTGTTTTCCATTTTTTACATACATGAAGAAAACATTATTTTTAATAATGGATAGGTGTGTCAACTTATTGGCCTGTTCCAATAAACGTATTTACCTATTCCAATAAACTTATTTGACTCTTACTATTACTCTCTGTCCATTAAGTTATATATTGTATAAAAAGAGCAAAAGATTACGTCACAATCATGTTTTAAGAACACCATCCCCATTTTTAAGTCCGTTTACATCCCTTCGTCAAAATAAAAGATGATAACATGAGCATATTGGCTGATTTTGGCTTTTCATTTAGATCATATTGGGTATTTGTTCTCTATCATTTTTTTTTAACATATTTGATTTTATGGTCTTCCAAACGTTTAGATTTTATCTGCACTGAAGAGACATAAGTTGTCGAAATGCACATATGCAGAAAATAAATTAACAGTAACTTCGGTATTTAGTTATTCGTACATCCTTAAAACTTACCCCTACCGTAACAAATTGATCTTAAAATTGTCATTGTTTTGTATATGTTCGCATAAAAAACAGAACATACAAAATGCGTGTCGTATATGACAATGTTGTAAGATATTTGTTCTCTATCAGTTTTGATGCGTATTTCGGTTAGGAACTTCCAAATGTTTTGATTTTATCTGCACTGAAAAGACATAAGTTGTCGAAAATCGCAAGATTCACAGTAACTTCGGTATTTTGTTATTTATTACCACTGGGCTGATGCCTCTGCTGGTGGACTGTTAGTCCCCGAGGGTTTTCACCAACCCAGTAGCCAGTACTTCGGTGCTGGCCCGAAAACCGATCTTATTTGGTAACATCCAATATCTAAATTTTAGAAAATTGTTTTAAACTAAGGATTATCTCCCTCTGGCATAGCTCTGTCCTTACGTGATTTTGGCTTTCTTATTTAGATCTTATAGTATATTTGTTCTCTATCAGTTTTGATACGTATTTCGGTTTCGGACTTCCAAATGTTTTGATTTTATCTGCACTGCAGTGACATAAGTTGTTGAAATGCGCATATCCAGATGCAAAATTCACAGTAACTTCGGTATTTTATTTACATAATGATTTGGTATTTTAACAGCAATGGACGATCTTTTGAATTTTTTAGAATAAACATTGACGGCGCTCGTTGAGTAAGCTTTATCCCAGTAACTTTTCTGGCCATCTCTTACTGCGGTTATTAAAGTACTAAGAAGCTTAGAGAGAGGCTAATTTGTGCATCTAGAAGACCCTGTTATGAATCTATGTTTATATGGATTCTTATGAAGTTTAGGGACCCAGTAGATGTTAGAAAGCTGATTGTTTTCATCATTCGCTTTCATGCCAAAGGTTGTTAGACAGAAGTATGATTTTTAAGAATCCCCTCCCTTGATAGTGTAATTGGAGCATAAGTAGGGTTTCCTGCCCATCTCCTTAACCAGGCCGAAATAGTGTTTCTTACACCAAACCAGTATGTTGTCCGAGGCTTTGTCTTCAGGGACAACCAGGTGGTTCGGGATACTAAAAACAAACGATAGATTTTTCTTATTTTTCTGTGACTGGAAGTTTATTAAATGCATTTCAAATTTTTGGTAAAAAATCAAGGTGTCACCGAACAGGTTTTTTCGGTAGAAGCTTTCGAAAATAGCAAGATTTCGAGCTTTTTAATATAGTATATTTAGGGAGAAAATACTATTTTATAAATTTTTATATGAATAAAACGATAGATTTTTGTGAAAATGTAGTATAACTGTGCTAAAGAAATAACTTTACTTTTGAAATATGAATTCTAATATGGCTCCTGTAAATCGTCAACCAGTATAATACTCGATAACCATATAT
>MJUU01042187.1:15716-26567 GCA_002080025.1 Modiolus philippinarum | reverse complement strand
CCATCTGAAGATGTGCATGAAGTAATGTGGTTGCTGCCCAAAATTTTAAAGGAGAGATAATTCGTCTTTGAATATTTTCTTGAAAAGGGGGGAGGCAAATCTTGTCAGTGCATGTTCTAACGGCTGCTTGGATTTTGATGAAATGTTACACAGTTGTTGTTCACCATCTGAAGATGTGCATGAAATAATATGGTTGCTGCCCGAAATTTTAAAGGGGAGATAATTCGTCTGAGAATATTTGCTGGAAAAAGGGGGAGGGGAACTTTGTCAGCGCATGTTCTCCTAAACAGCTGCTTGAATTTTGTTGAAATGTTACACAGTTGAAGTACACCATCTGAAGATGTGCAGGAAGTCTTACAGTTGGTGCTCGAAATTTTGAAGGGGAGATAAATCGCCTTTTAATATTTTCTGGAAGAAGGGGGTGGACGAACCTTGTCAGCGCATGTTCTCTTAAGCGGTTGCTTGGATTTTAATGAAATGTTACACAGTTGTAGTACACCACCTAAAGATGTGCATGAGGTAATATGGTTGCTGTCCGAAATTTTGAAGGGGAGATAATTGATCTTCAATATTTTGAGAAAAAAAGGAGGGAGGTACATCATTTTGTTCATACTTATGTCCACAACTGTATTGGGTCCACAACTGTATTGGGTCCACACACACTTAAATTTACACTTGCCATATTGATTCAGGGTTCAATTAGCGAGGGGTATACCTGGCTGCCATTCGGCGACAGTTTTAGTTGTGCTACATATGTAATAAAAAAAGGAGGCCTTTCTTGAAATGTTAAGTGTACATGTATTTCTTTGCTTTAGACTTCCCAAAAATCTTAGATTATGTAAAAACTTTCCATGTTTCATGTCTAACATGGAAAAAATCATAATCCATTGAAGGAAAGAAATCAATTTTTTTGGGAGAGTGATGTTTTAAAAGAGTAAAGACTTGAAGGTTGTATAGATGTTGTGAATGAAGCTGGGCTTGAAAGTGTGATGGGAAATATTGAGTCTGTCTCGTAAAATTGTTGGAGTGGACCAGACCATGATGTCGTGGATTGTTCATAATGTCTACAAAAACTGAAAATCGACTGTTATTGCAATTGGCTATTCTTTTATAACAAGAATCTTTACATATAAAAGTGAAGTGGAAGAAATGCAATTTCACCAATTTAGTATTATATTTTGTGCAATTTACTTGGACTGACAACATATTAATGCTGCTGCTTAAAAAATGGAAATGTGCTATTTGTCACTTAACCCTGGGCCTCCTCCATCAAATCAGTGACAACACGGGAAGTGTGTTGTTTGGATGTGTTAAAGGGAAAGTTTCATACTTTAAGTTCTATTATTAATTCGTACATATTACTTCCACAGGGACGACTTAGGCTTCAGAACCTGTACAACGTCATCATGCATTACAGTACACCAAAAACTGGACCAGAGAAAAATATTCATAAAACAGACTGGACTTGTGGAAAGGTAGGATTACTTTCTAGAGTGACCCTGTTTACATAAATTTTTGTAATATGCATACTTTTTTTAAACATGTATATCAATTGTATTAACTGTTGCCGCACCAAAAAATTTTCTCACCTTTACCGATTTTAAAAATGTTTCAAATGCCAAAAAGTTCAGCAAGACAGAGCTTTGCAAAATATAAAAAAGTCAATAATATTTTTTCAAAATGCATTGAGTTTGTGTTCATGTAGATGCCAGAACTCTAATTGGCTTATTTGCTTACTTTTGATTTTTGGGCACGTCCAAAGGGTTGCAAAAAAAATTAATAGATAAATAAAGGAAAATCAAAATTTCAATTGAATTTCTTTGAATACACGTTTCACTTTTAATGAAATACACAAGGTAATTTGAAAAGGTAAAGGTATATAAAACAGAGGTGAAGTGTGTTGCAACAGGTATTTAGCCTATAAAAGGGATGAATTTTGTAGGGTGTACCTTTTCTGTTGGGTGGAGATTCGCATATTCAAAATTTCTACTTTGTAGATAAAATGCAAAAACAAAACAAAACAAAAAAAACACACAAACAAACCAATAAAATGTTGATGAGATAAGGAAATAAAAATAAAAATTTGTCTGACATAATAGTATGCAAAGAGATGTTTAATGTGTGTATGTGGAAATAAATTTCAGTACAAACATGACAAACTAAAGTAAAAATGGTAGGTTGATTTGGTATGTAAATTTTAATCGTTGCTATCATATGCTGTAAATTTTTAACTTCTAGTGTGGTGTCCATAATTTCAAGAGAAGGGACCATTGTTTCAAGTGCAATTTATCTAGAGAAGGTATGGTATACAACCTAAGCATGATATTGAAGAGATGTTTCTTTTGTGCTTTTGAGACAGTTAGATTCTTCTGCAGTTATTCGTCAATGATAAGGACCATTTAGGCGAAGAAAAAATCTTAGGGAAGTGGAATACATGTTTCATTTTAGACATTCCCATACAAAAACAAATACAGACAAACTTTGATGACTTGAACACAAAAAGACTGTTCCAAATAGAGCTGTAGAAGTTGAATTATGCATAAACAAAGAGACAATGAAAAGGGTTGCAGACATCCGTGCATAGTGTTTGAAATATTACAGTTCAAAGCATCAAAATTAATAGTAATAATCTAAATCCATCATGATGTTTTCAGCACAATTTGCTTATAAGAAAGGACATTTTCAGTATTTTAATGTTGTGACTAGTCAAGTAGAACATGAAATTTTGAAAATTCCAGCCGTTTTTTTTTTTTTTTTTTTTTTTTTTTTTTGAAACTTTATGTTACTTTTGGACATGATTGTTTGCTTTGGGTAATGAATGAAAGAGGGCCATTTCAGATATAAAGATGGGTTGATTGGCACTCCCAAAGTGGCCCAACCATGAATTGTCATTTCTGTTCCATTGGTTTCTTCAGTTAATGTCTATAGGTTTTCTCCAGCTATAGTCTAAGTGAAATTTGTCTTTGCTTCCAGGCTGGTGCACCTTCTTAATGAGTAAATTGAAAGTTGATGCTATTTGGGGGGGTAGAGAAGTTAGGTGGTACCAGAGAATGGAAAAATGACAGACTTGATACTTTATGACATTGGTTAATCATGCTGGTAGATGGCACTCTACAGTCACATGTAAATTAGTTCTTACAATCTTTATTGTAATATTTCAGAATCTGACAGGAAAAATGAAGCTGATGGGTTTGATCAAGTAGGAACTAATCCATGTAACAGTAAGTTTCACATGTAACGTGTCATTTGTTTACCATTACATGTACAATTGGTTGGATCTTAGGAATCCGTAGCCTTTTTACATACTCTGGGTAGAAGCATTTAAACATATTCATGAAATATTGTTAAATTATTGCATGCAGATAGTATATTATTGTCAATTTTGCCAGTATATTATTGTCAATTTTGCCTTTAAACATTAGTTTGATAAAATTTTGTTATAGTTACTTTCTCAATATTACAGATTTGACAAAAACATAATTATAATCACTGGTCAAATAGACCATTTCTTGACATTGCATTTCTCTTGCTCTGTAGGATTATCGTGATCAGACATTACCTTGAGCAACATGGTCAAGTTCAAATTGACAATCTGTTTAAACTTACTTATTTAATATGCACTCACAGTTGTTATTTGCTATGTACATTTGTATTTGTTTCAAATAAGTTGCATGAATGCAGTGTGAAAAATAAGACACTTGCCGCGCGCCAATGGCTAGCTAATTTAATATTGGGCGAGTAAAAACCACTTTGAACTCACCCGAACTGGCGAGTACTTTTTACCCCTGGAGACTTTCCCCATAAATCACTGACACCTTTCTACTGATAAAAATATTTGAATAAAAATACAGATGTGACAAAGATCTGATATAAAGCATGTAAAGCAACACTGACTTTCATTGGTTTACAGTTAACTACCTGACTAATCAAATCAGTTTTTGTAGAAAGAAACGGGAATCAAGGTCAAATTAGATTATTGATTTGTATGAAGTTGATATGGGTCCATTTATAACCCTTGCATTCTCGGTGACAGAATAGAAGTTAATAAATCATCAAGCAAATTCTAAATAGAGAAAACAAACCGTACAAAAGAAATCAAACGGCAAAATGTCTTTCTACATGGACTGTAAGAAGACAACGATATTGAGGAGGGTGATTGTTTGCACTTGCTGCCAAACCCACAGGGAAGACAAATTTTTTAAGCTGTATAATTACAAGACCGAATCTGTTGCGTATTTTGAAAAAAGTTAAGTCCATGTTACAAACGTTCTTACAAAATCAAGCCCATACGATTTCAAGTCCTGTCCTAATTCAAGTAAATAACAATATTGAAAGCTTTGATTTTTATTTATATCATGCACTAGAGAAGCATCATAAATCCAAGATTACAACTAGCATTGCAACCATGACAAGTCTATAGTGGTGGAGCTAGGTAAATTGCACAAGAATGAAAGTTCCATTAAAATACTTCGGGGGAGTAAGTTTTGAAAGTCACTAGCCCAGCTTGGCGAGTGTCTTCAGAAATCTAATTTTTACACTGTGAATGCCAAAAAAAGATGTTGAATTTTATTTATAAAATGTTCTCCATTTCATTTCAGCATTGATATTCCGTGGATTAGATGCTCTGACCACAGAGGACAATTTGATTCGTGCCTTGGCCACAGTGAGAATATCTGATATAAAGAAAATTCAAGTAATGAGGGACAATGCAACAAATATCTCCAGAGGTTATGGTTTCTTAGAGTTAGGATCTGTTGCTGAAGCTAACCAGTTATTGAATTGTCTGTCACAAATTTCCTTTGAGGTGGATGGCAAATTGATCCTGGTTAATTTTGCCAAAAATACATTTTCAACTGTGATGGCACAACTTGCATCACATTATTCAGACCAGGTAATTGTTGTATAAACTTCTTATACTTAAAATTGATACTTTAAGTTCACATGTAATTTATTTCTGTGACTGCTGAGAACTTTAATGGAAATATGTTTGCATATAGTATAGGTAAAAGAATTATCGATCTAACTTTATTTTTTTAAATCAATAATTTTACAATATCTTTATGGATCAGTTTTCATTTATTCTACTTTCAATGTAAGCTTTTCCAGGGGACCTGATATTAATGTGTGTACTGTATGGTTATTGTATTTTTTTGCAGAGTATTAATTTTTACATTAAACCTGTTTAACACTTTAAGTGCAAAAATTTATACCTGCTCATTCATGTATTTCACGGTAAACCTGAATAAAATTTAACATCATGACTCTCCCTAAAAATTTGTGAATCAATCCAAGTCTGAGAAGAGTGAAAATTTTGTACCACGAATATTTAGCACCAAACAGTAATTATATTTTTTTGTCAATAAATTTTAGCATGAACAGCTGAAGGATAACACATCATATTTGCACAATTTAGTGTTTTCACACTGTACAAGATGTTTGTAACAGTCTGCGCCAAAAACTTTTTCCATAACTAGTCCTTCGGGCTAGTTGAGGATACAGATTAACTAGTCCGAACCCCATTTTACTAGTCCGAAAAAAATGGATAAAATTTTACCGTGATGAAAGGCATGTAGGTTTATCATGTTGTCTAGAAAATTCAGTATAAAATTTCTGTAACTAAAAATTCTTGCTAGTCCGGTCGGACTAGTGGTTGAAAAAATTTACTAGTCCGAATTCAAATTTACTTGTCTCGGGCATCAGACTAGTGCCTAACGGAGCAGACTGTTGTAAGATAAAATATTGTAGTAAATACATTTAATTCAAGTTTTATGTTTGGAATATTTACAGCAAGGATCAGGATCCTGGGATTACAATCAACAGAGTGGTTACTATGACAACTACTACCAACAAGGACAGGGGTCAGAATATGAACAGTCACAGCAGTATGGACAGTATTATGATGGACAGAATAATTATGAGTATTCTAATTACTATGATTCTGGATATCAGTCATCAGCATCTACACAACCTACACAGAGTAAGTTTGATATAATGTTTTAGGTCTGAAATCTTGTGTAAAGTCAGAAATTGATATGTAAAATAGTATCATTTGTGTAATCCTTTATTAGAATGAAATGTCGAAAACACCTCAATTGTAGAACTTAAAGAACATAAAAAGCTTCAAATTATATGGGCAACAAATGTTCTGTATATTAAAAACTGCATCCATTTGAATTACAGTACACACAGTGTCAGTTACAAAACACCCTGATCTGACATGAGTGAAAACATCAACAATTGCTGGTGAAATGCCTGTGTTTACACTGACATTTATGACTTGCCAATATATTTCTATGCAGTTAACTACAGGAAGTTTGCTGATGCTTACACCAACATTTGCTGGTGTTTACTGTGTGAAATATGTCAAACATGAGTGTTTTATAACTAAAACGCTCTGTGTGTACTGTATGTTAAATTTAAGGTAATTTTATTATTCCAGTAACATCAAAGTTATGTTTTGTTTTTTTTTTTTTTACAGCAGATTCTACTAATGCAGCTGCTGCTGTTGCACAGGCAGCCATTCAACAAGCAAATGCAGTTAAACATTTAGTAAACAAACAGGTAAGTCTACATAAAAGTCATGTTAGGACTGATATTCAAAAACTGCAGGTTTGGTAGTTTACACCTTCTTTAAAGAAATCTGACTTTCACTGCTAAATAATGGACAACTTTAATATGCTGCAATACTGATGGAAATTTGTTTCAGGCACCTTGTAATTCTGTAATGCTCCTGAAAGTGGTGTTGTGCCTACATAGTTAGTGTCAACCATTCATATAGAATTCAAAGTCCATGTTTTTGTCAATTCTACTAGTATTTGTATTGCATGGCAGTTGTTTCATAGTAAAAACAAATATTTTCAAGAAGAACAAGCAAATTTTCTTGAGTGAGTTGAGTCAAATAATTTGTAACATGTTTGAAATTTTATGAAAATGCATGTTATTGAATGTAAATAACTAAAAGAAACCGCTCTTAAATATTATTTTAGGTAAAAGGTCAAGTACCTGAATTACCTGCTCCAGCTCAGGATCAGGCAAACTCACAAGCACAGTCTGGTCAAGAATATCCAGTTTATCGTGAGTATATTAAAATTTGTTGTCAGAATCAAAAGATGGAAGTAAAAGTGATTCAAGTTGTATGAGTAATAAAAGTCAAAGCTAAAAAAATTTTGTTTACTGTTTTGATAAAATCCAGAACATAAAATAAGAACTTCATTCCACTCTCAATTGAAATAAGTTTCAGTTCTGTTGGCATTACACATGTACAATGTATTTTACATGTATGTTCAGTAGATCTCTTTATACATGTACAAATGTATGTGAAATTGTATATTAAGCAAAATGCGAAATGTGAAATTGTATAACTGCAAATGATTATAAGGGAATACTTTAAGGGCATACCCAACAGTTTCATGTTATATTGTCATTATCACAACCTTTAGATATGTGGTAAAACAAATACCGAGGATTCCAAAAGTGTTCAGAAAATATTGGGTCACTGATCTTGTTTCCATGGAAATTATGGTTAAACATTGATCATTTTTGCTTCTATCAAAGTTCAAGCTTGAAAAATAATAGAGAAATGATTTTCAATGCAATCGCCACCAAAGCAACTAAGAAACAAAGTCAATGTGTTAAAGATTTAAAGCAAAATAAATTTGATATGATAAAGTATGTTCTAGTTCTCTAAATCACTTAATATTTAGCACTATTAACGGTAAAAGTGGCATAAAATGCTCCATTACAAATTAAAATTTTCAATATTTTAAAAACTTCTCATATTGTCGATTTTATGAAATTTTGATATTTTGTACTTCTAATAATATGCTACTCAGAAATTTCAAAAACAGTATAGGTCACCGAGTCTGTTTCCATGATAATCATAAAATAGGCTACTTTTACTAAATCTCCCAAGGACTTTTCTTCAAAAACAATGGGAATTACTTTGTGACGTTGTATTTTTTCAACATCATAAAACACGGAAAACATTGCCCTCTTTTGCGTTTTGTATTATCTCCCCTGAAACTATTGGATATGCCCTTAATAGCAAACCAATATTTTTTACAGCTCCACCAGATGTATCACAGTACCAATATGAGGAGACATCAGGATATTATTATGACCCATCAACAGGGTTGTACTATGACGCCAATACACAGGTAGGTTTTACACATGTTCATAACATACACCATGTGGTTTTGTATAAAGATATAGTAGATACTTTTGGACGAATTTTTTAAGAAATCAATTCATGAAATTTGCTGTGAAGGGGTATTTTGGAACATGTCACTTGTGTAAAAAGGTTTTTATTTGGTAATATAAGTTTTAAACATATTCATTTTGTCAAATAAACAAATGGTATTAGACACAATTGTTTCCCAATATGTAAATACTACATTTATAAGATTAAAAACAAAATATTTAGTCACAAATAAACAATAGAAAGCAAGCAAAGGCACCAGTTTGTAGATGAATGGAAATTCGTAGTTTAGGGCTGTTCCAGAAAAGTTGGTCTGGGACCCTTTGAAGGCACTTCATATAAATTGCTGTAGGTGGTTATGTTTTCTTCATTCTCTTGTATTGTACATATGGGGAAGAACTCTATGGGTGGTGGGGTCAATAAAAAGTGCCTTCAAACCCCCATGTCAATTTTTCTGGAACAGCCCTTAGGTATTTGTTTAGTCAATGTAAAAAAAAAGAAATGTTTTATGAAACAGTCCTTATTTGTACTTCTTGATATATGTTGTCCAATAGAGTGTTTACCTTTTAAATAATATATGAAAGAAAATAAATACATATGTAGGTGATATTGAATACAGAATATAAGTACATTAAGCACCTGTTCTATTCGACTTGTGCATTAGGGATATGAAATAATTACAGCATAATGTTGCAGTTAGAGCTTTAAATTTATTAAATGTTATGTTTCAGTATTACTATAATGCCACATCTGGTCAGTTCCTTTACTGGGATGCCGAGAAGTTTACATACCTTCCAGCACCTACTGGGGATGAAAATTCTGTAAATCAAAATGGAGATCAGAAAAAAGAACCTAAAGATAAAAAGGAGAAAGTGAAAGTTGCCAAGAAAATTGCAAAGGTACATTAAAAATAAAACACATTTTCAAAGGAATGTTTAATATAAATATGAAGTCAGTGTTCTGATGAATGAATAGTAAAAAAGAATTTTGTAGAAGTAAAAATCACGATTCAATACAAAAAAAAAAAAAATAACAGCCATTTATAACATCCCTAATCAACTTAAGGTGAGAGTCACGTAAATAAGCGCCTCTACCGGTGAACGTTATAAATTTGCTTTATAATGAACGTAAAATAATTTTCATTTTCACTTTAAATTATCGTCGTTTCAAACTATATCCTACAATTTTTCAAACAAAATTGATGTTATGTTGCCAAAGAAATTTCTGTTTTATTGATAAAATTTTTTTATAAGGTCACTGAGTTCGTTTTCGTGGTATAGATCGCTGAATAGATGTTCATCTTTCAAATCACACTTTAAATCATAATTTTTATCGACGACGTCGCTATTTTGACGGCTGATTTTATCGAAAAAATCCATTTTTGGCGTGATTATTCTATATTTAACTATTCATACTGGCGAAATTAATGCGGTGACCCTATATAAAATTTACACCATTAAAGTGGGAATTGCTTTGTTTAAAACATATCTTTTTTGCAGAAAAATTGTAGGATACAATTTCATAAACGCACTATTTAAAGACGTTTCATATAATATTCTTCTTTACGTTTTACATGGATTCTATATGAAAACAAAATAACTGATATAATTTTCAATCGGTCATATTTCAAACATAAAAATAGCTAAACCCATTTTATTTCACCGTGGAATTCAGCTCCATTTGATGCACTTGCATGTAAAATTTCATCGAAATCCGTAAACTTTACTATTTACGTGCCTATTACCTTAAAGATGGATATATACAAATCACAGATGCACAAAATTCTCAGCACCTGTCATTCTGAAAAAAGATGTAAGAAAAAACAACAGGAGTTACTGGCATTGTTTTTCTCTACTTCTTAAAGCAGAAATCAGCTTTTTGTTACCTGGGTTTGGCTGTTTTACTATATATTTAAGTCCATTTCTGCTGTTGGATTGCCAACAGTAAAATGTGTCTGATATAAATGCCAATCACAAGGACAACTATTGACAAAGTTCTTGGTTCGGGAGAGAGGCTGTAGAAGATCAACATCTCTGTAATAGTACCAAAAGCAGAATACAAAGTAAAGAGAAGATTGATTACAATGAGCAAAACTTTGTGTTGAAAAATGAAATAGATTTGTTCTCATTTCACAGTAATATGTAAGCTGTATTTTTGAAAACATTTGTGTCTCTTACAGGATATGGAAAAATGGGCAAAGACTCTGAATGCACAGAAAGAAACAATCAAAAATTTTAATAAAACATTCCAGACAATATCTGGAACAAAGATAGAAGAAAAGAAGGAATCTGCCACAGCTGATGCTGGCTTTGCCATTCTAGAAATGAGTGTAAGTATTGTATAAATTTAATGTTTTAGAAAACATCACAAAAACTGCAAAGAAATGTTTGTAAGATGCACAGGGATTCTACCAGGACCACTACAGTACATGTAGTTCATGATTGAATTTCTCACATTCAGTTAAAGAAGAAATCAGATTGTTTAAAAGAGATACTTGCCTAGCTTTTGAATAGTAATTGGAAATAACTTGATTAATTGAGTTTATTATACCCCCCGCAAACAAAGTTTGGGGGTATATAGGAATCACCCTGTCTGTCTGTCCGTCCGTCTGTCCGTCTGTCCACACTTCTCGTAAGCGCAACTCCTCTTAAACC